>NW_026467027.1:0-34000 GCF_026875155.1 Cherax quadricarinatus
TGTCATAGACATATACTTACTTGCCTGGTATGGTCAGTGGCTGGTACCATACATACCACACTGATTTCTTACAATAAATTTACTACTCAGTACCCCCTAGATTAAGACTAAAAATATTTTAGCGAAACAGTAATGAGTGTACTATATGTGTATTTTACTTTTTATAGTTTTTTGTTGTCTAGTTCTATTGCTAACTTAATACAGTGGTGTCCTTGTTGTTCGTAACTAATCCGTTCTGGAGCCGTTACTATAAACAAATTACGATTTACGAATCAATTTTCCCCATAAGAAATAATGTAAATACAAGTACTCCGTTTCCTGACACCCAGGAAGTATTAAACAAAAAATTTTTTAACATGAAAAATGCCATGTAGTAATAAACAATACAATGGGAAATGCTGAATGAAACTTACAGCATACACTAAACTTTATTGGAGATTCTTCTTTAGTGTTATGGGAGAAGGAGGAGAAGAGAGAGTGGATTGCTTAAGTTTGGAAGGGGAATCCCCTTCCATCCAACACCTCAGGTACCATTTTACTTTACTGGGAGTTGTTCTCTTTCTGTTTCTTAATGCCACTAGGCCCACTGAGAGTCGCTGGAGTCTTGTCTTGCAAAATAACTTGTTGGAGAGTGCCTCTGTTTCTGGCATCTCATTACACTTCCGAAATGCCCAAGGACTTTGTCACTGTACATGTTGCCAAACCTGGCTCGCAAACCCTTGTTAGGTTGATGTTATCTCCATAAAGCTTTCCATCTTACCCCACATAGTAAAAATCTCTTTAATTTCTGAAGAAGCACCTTATTCCATCTCTCTTCCTCCTCTCTGCAGCAAGATTCTGAGCTGAGATTGTGTTTGCTTTTCCCTGCTGAAGCTCTTGCAGCTCCTCAGTGGTGAGCTCTCATTGTGGCCTTCCAAAATTCTTTCCACATCCTCCAAACTCACATCCAACCCATGAAATCCCTGTGCCACAAATTGATTTTAAAACGACCATAGGCTCATTAGGGTCATGTCCCAAATCCTTCAAATTCCTCTTGACGACACCAATCTGGCAACATTTATCCAGGCAGTGGTCAAAGTCCTGGTTAGGCACTCCCTCCAAGTCATACCAATAAGGTTTATGCAGTGGGAGGAGGAAGTGTTCTCTCCAAATTCCTTGGTCAAAGTGAGTGTTCTGGTCACAGTCAAGCACCTGTTGAAACATTGCATTGGTGTAGGGTGTTTTAAAGGTTGCAATAACCTGCTCGTCATGGGTTGGAGGGAGAGGGTGGTATTCGGTGGCAAGAACTTTACTTGTGGATGAACCCAAACTCCTCGAAAATTAGGAGTATCCAAGTTTGGAGGATGAAAACAGGTGCATTGTCATTACTAGCACGCACTTGAGATCCAATTTCTTTTCAGGAGATACTCTTCACACTAGGGCCAAAACACTCATGAACCACTCGACGAAAATTTCCCTCGTGGGGGCCCCATGCCTTACTATTAGATTTCAAAACACACACAATTTACTCTATCATAAACATTGTTTTTCCTGAACACTCTGGATTTCAGAATGGTACACTAGTAATGCTTCACTTTGAAATCCCCATAGCCTTAGCACAGAACATTAGCGTCAGCCTGTCTTTCAATAGGCTTGCGTCTGGCATTGCCTTTCCTTTGTTAATGAAAGCGTCCTCTTTGGCATTTTCTTCCAAAAGAGGCTGTTTTGGTCACAATGAACACTTGTACAGGTTTCAGTCCTTTCAGCAACTATTTACTCCTGGGAATTCTTGCACATATTTTTCAGCCGCCTCTTGTGTCCGAACTGCAGCCTCACCATGCCTTACCACACTGTGTATGCCAGTACGGTTCTTAAATCTCTCAAACCAGCCTTTGCTGGCCTTAAATTCACTCATTCACCCACTATTTGCAGGCAATTTCTTTACAAATCTTCATGCCAATGCTTAGCCTTTTCACAAAGGCTATTCATTGAGTTAACTCCTGCTAATAGTTTCTCATTATCCACACAATACTAACTTTCTAACCTCTCCAGTTACTGATCTCATTTTTGTCAGCATAGTTATCCTTTTGCAACAACAGCATCTTATTTCACTTTCTTTGGCCACTATGGAAATAAGGTTGTGTAGGGTTTCTCATACATCCTGGACTGTTCGGCACACTTGTACCACATTCATATTGTTCAATGAATGGTTTTCTTAAATTCAATGGACATTTTCACCTTCTTTCCACAGGCGTTGCACTAGGAGTTTCTTTGGGGCCATGGTAGTTATTAGTACTTTTTTTTTTTTTTCAACAAGTCGGTCGTCACCCACCGAGGCAGGGTTGACCCAAAAAAGAAAGAAAATCCAAAAAGAAAATTGCTTTCATCATCGTTCACCCCTTTACCACACTCCACATTAGCACTGCTTTTGCACAGGTGCTCAGAAATTACAACAGTTAGAAGATATTAGGTATAAAGATACACAACTTATCCCTCCAAAACTGCCAATATCCGAATACCTCCTTTAAAGTGCAGGCATTTGTACTTCTTTCCAGGATCAAGTCCGACTATATGAATATAACGGTTTCCTGAATCCTTCACTAAAAATTTACCCTGCTCACACTCCAACAGATCGTTAGGTCCCCAAGTATCATTCTCTCCATTCACTCCTAACTCGCTCATGCACGCTTGATCGGACGTCAAAAGTCTCCCTCCACAAAACCTCCTTTACCCCCTCTTTCCAACCCTTTCCGAGGACGCCCTTACCTCATTCTTCCCCTAAAGATATTATGCTTTCCATGTCATTCTACTTTGATCCATTTCTCTAAAGACCAAACCACCTCAACAACACTCTTCTGCCCTCTGACTAATGCTTTTATTAAACTCCACACCTTCTCCTAATTTTATTTACCCCCACTCCGAATTTTTGCATATTATTTACACCACACATTGCCCTTAGGCAGGAAATCTCCACTGCCTCAACCGTCTCTCGTGCTGCATTTACCATAAGCTTCATCAATCCCATAATAAGAGTGTTGGTACTACTAACTTTCATACATTCCATTCTTTGCCTTCATAGGATAGTAACGTTTTTTGACTCCACATTATAACTCAACGCACCACTCACCTTTTTTCCCTCATCAATTCTATGCTTAACTCATCCTTCATCAAATCCATCCGCTAACTCAACTCCCAAGTATCTGAAAACATTCACTTCTTCCATATCCTCCTACCCAATTTGATATCCAATTTTTCTTTATCTAAATCATTGATTACCTCATCACCTTACTCTTTTTCTATGTTCACTGTCAACTTTCTACCTTTACAAACATTCTCAAACTATCCACTAACCTTTGCAATTTATTCTTTAGAATCTCCATAAGCACAGTATCATCAGCACAACGTAACTGTGTCAATTCCCATTTTGAATTTGATTCACCATAATTTAATCCCACCCCTCTCCCGAAACACCCTAGCATTTACTTCTTTTACAAACACCATCTATATATATATAAACAAACCATGGTTGCCATTACACATTCCCTGTCTAAGACCTACTTTTACGGGAGTATTCTCCCTCTCTTCTACACACTCTAACATGAGCCTCACTATCCTCAAAAAGCTCTTTACAGCATTTAGTCTTTGCAAGCACTAAAATAAATGGAATATTATGAAAATATTTCGCTGGAGCACGCGAGGGGACCTTCCACTCACTGGTAAACATGCCAGACTGGCTTGGCCGCCCTGCTCACGCCGTGCGTACACGTTTTGTCCCGGCGAACCCGACACGGCGAGTCAACCTATTGAAAATGCTAGTCCATGTTATACGAAAATACCCTATGATTGGTGAATTTTACGTTTTACGGAAAACTATGAAAAGCGGTGGACCACTGATATGTTCGTTGCAAATTGTTATTAGTATTTCTATGCAAACAGAAATACTAGATAACACTTTCACTTTACTGCGGATTTACACTATACGGCTGTATAGCTGGAACCTAACTGCCGTATAAGTGGGGCCCCTACTATACAGCTGAAGGCTACTAGAGTGAACAGTCAGTGGCCCCTCGTTTTTCGTAATTAAATCGTTCCAGAGAGTGTGACATTATCAAAATTGACATTTGCGAATCCATTTTCCCCATAAGAAAATAATGTAATCAATTATTGTTCCAGACACAGAAGTATCAACAAAAAACTTTTTTTTTTTACCTTAAAGTTTTGAGTTACATGCACAAAAGAATGAAACATTCAACAAGGGCAGTTACCTTTACTGAAGGCTGTTGTTGATGAATGGAAGACAGGCGGCGGGAGAGAGGGAAGAGAGGTTATTGTATGGAAGGGGGGACATACCTTCATAAGGAACTCAAGGTCACTTCCTAGTTTAAATATAGATTTACATGCAGAAAAGACTGAAATAAATGTAAAGCACTAATAAAATATATAAATTAACATTTTAAAAATCACGATCCTTTATTGAAGATACTTGTTGGTGGTATGGCAGTACGGGAGAGGGAGGGGAGGTGAGTTTATTGTTGAGAATATGAACTAATATCAAATCACGGCATATTATCTATCCCCAATTCAACTAATATGACATAGTTAAAACAATATTAATAACACATAAACACGGAAATATCTACAAGATAATTAAGTCATTATTTGACGTCACAAGAGGTTTTTCTTGTTGATGTTGGGTGTATTAGGGCCACTGAGAGCATAAGATCCATAATGGTGGTGAAGCGCAGCTGAGGCTGCCGGTGTTTTCTGTACCCTATACAACCTACAACATTGGAGGGGTTAGTAGAATCGCTGAATCATGTAGAAGGCCCCCCTTACCACTATGCACCAACTACCAACCTTACCACTATCACAACACTACCACCTCTACCACTATCCGGGGACTGTTTCCACATCACTACTGCCTTCTACTACCATCACTACCACCTTCTACCACCATCGTCTACACCCTCTACCACTATCACAACTGCTACCACCTTCTACCACCATCATACCACCCTCTACCACTATCACAACTGCTACCACTCTACCCCCTTTCACTTTCGTATTTTTCTACAAAACTTTTTCTTAAATTATATGCGTTTCTTCACGTTCTTTACAAGGGCTGACACTAGAAGCTTCCTTGGCGGCCATGGTGACTTATTTAGCAGTTGCAAGCTAAAACAAATGGAAATTATTGAAATGTATCGTTGAAATCATGGGATATCCTCCCTCACTGATTAAAAACAATGGCACACTGGCTGGAAAATGGAGTGTGCGGCGGCTTGGGGCCGGTGGGTACGTTTGTCCCAGCAAACAACTATTTGTGAGTCAAAACGACGATTTGCGAAGGTCAATATTTTGATGAAAAAAAAAAGTTACAACTTTCAAAAATTCGGACTTCGAGAGCCTTACGAAAAACAAGGTCCACTATATTTAGACAAGGGTTTTAAGAGAGTTTCTGTTGAATTAAAGGATATGGAGAGGCATATGCTATGGTGGGATAGAGGGAGCAAATGTTGCAAATGAGTGGACAGGTGGTAGGAACTGAAAACAGATAAAAAATTTAACGAGTTATAGTGAGGGCCAGGCTAGGAATATGTAAGAGAGCGATATTTCTATAAAAGTTAGGGCCTTAGACAGGGCAGTGTGATGTCACTTGGATATTCAGATACAGTGGGACCTCGCTAACGATGGATCTCGTACCGTTAAATCTGCTAGCGATACATTTTAACGCAAAAAATTTGCCTCGCCTAGCGCTTAAAATAACTCGTCTTCAAGCGATATCGTTCTGAGACGCGTCCATGTGCGGCTTGAGCCAGCTCAATTGTTCTGCAGTGGCATTGTTTACAGCCAGCTCCACGGACACATCCAAGCATACCACATTTCGTATTATTACAGCGTTTTTAGTGATTTCACCTGCAAAATAAGTGACCATGCGCCCCAAGAAAGCTTCTAGTGCCAACCCTACAGGAATAAGGGTGAGAATTACTATGCATATGAAGAAAGAGATCATTGCTAAGTATGAAAGTGGAGTGCGTGTCTCCGAGCTGGCCAGGTTGTATAGTAAACTCAATCAACCATCGCTACTATTGTGGCCAAGAAAACGTCAATCCAGGAAGCTGTTCTTGCCAAAGGTGCAACTTTGTTTTCGAAACAGAGATCGCAAGTGATAGATGTTGAGAGACTGTTATTGGTGTGGATAAACGAAAAACAGATAGCAGGAGATAGCATCTCTCAAGCGATCATAAGTAAAAAGGCTAGGAAGTTGCATGAGGATTTAATTAGAAAAATGCCTGCAACTAGTGATGATGTGAGTGAATTTAAGGCCAGCAAAGGTTGGTTTGAGAGATTTAAGAAGCGTAGTGGCATACATAGTGTGATAAGACATGGTGAGGCTGCCAGTTTGGACCACAAAGCAGCTGAAAAATATGTGCATGAATTCAAGGAGTACATAGACAGTGAAGGACTGAAACCTGAACAAGTGTTTAATTTGTGACGAAACAGGCCTGTTTTGGAAGAAAATGCAAGCAGGACCTACATTACTCAGGAGGAAAAGGCACTCCCAGGACATAAGCCTATGAAAGACAGGCTTACTCTGTTAATGTGTGCCAATGCTAGTGGTGATTGCAAAGTGAAGCTTTTATTGGTGTATCACTCTGAAACTCCGAGCGTTCAGGCAAAAGAATGTCCTCAAGGCTAATTTGTGTGTGCTGTGGAGGGCAAACAGTAAGGCATGGGTCACTAGGGACTTTTTCTATGATTGGTTACACCATGCATTTGCCCCCACTGTGAAAAATTACCTAATTGAAAAGAAATTAGACCTTAAGTGCATCCTGGTGTTAGACAATGCCCCTCGTCATCCTACAGACTTGGCAGAGCGACTTTGTGGGGACATGAGCTTCATTAACCCGTAAACGATCCAACGTAGATATATGTTTTTTCAACATTTGAAAGTAAGAAAAGTAGATCTTCTTTTTGTTTTTTTTTACATTTGAAAATGTGTTAAAAAAACTTTGATCTACATTTTTTCTTTTGTTATATTTGAAAATATGTAAAAAAAAAATAGATCTACTTTTGTAGCACTACACATGTGAACGTAGATCTGCTTGGACCATTTACGGGTTAAAGTCAAGTTTTTGCCTCCTAATACCACTCCTCTCCTGCAGCCCATGGACCAGCAGGTTATTGCAAACTTCAAAAAACTGTACACAAAAGCTCTGTTTGAAAGGTGCTTTGTAGTGACCTCAGAAACTCAACTGACTCTAAGAGAGTTTTGGAGAGATCACTTTAGCATCCTCAGTTGTGTAATCATTATAGGTAAGGCTTGAGAGGAAGTGACTAAGAGGACCTTGAACTCTGCTTGGAAGAAACTGTGGCAACAATGTGTAGACCAAAGGGATTTTGAAGGATTTGAGGCTAACCTGAGAAGCGTATGCCAGTTGAGGAATCAATTGTAGCATTGGAGAAGTCCTTGGGGTTGAAGGTTAGTGGGGAGGATGTGAAAGAGTTGGTGGAGGAGGACAATGAAGAACTAACCACTGATGAGCTGCTAGATCATCTTCAACAGCATGAGGCCACACCTGAGGAAACTGCTTCGGAGGAGGGGAGAGAGAAATTGAAGAAGTTGCCTACTTCAAAGATTAAGGAAATATGTGCAAAGTGGCTTGAAGTGCAAACCTTTATGGATGAAAAAAACACCCTCAGACAGCTATTGCAAGCCGTGCTGGTGACTATTAGACTGACAATGTTGTGAAACACTTTAGGAAAGTCATAAAGGAACGAGAGGTACAGACCTCTATGGACAGATTTGTTGTGTGGCAGAAGTCCAGTGACTCTGAAGCTGGTCCTAGTGGCATTAACCCCTTCAGGGTCCAAGGCCAAAATCTGAAGTGGTGCTCCAGTGTCCAAGAAATTTTGAAAAAAAAAAAATTATTTTTTCTTACAGAATTAAAGAGTTTTTTTTGTGAAGGTAATACTTACCAAGGAAGTATTTACCAAATACACGGGAAGTTGCCCAAAAATGATTTCCGCAAAATCCCATTTTTTTTTTTTTATGTTTTTTACTTTTTTTTTTTCTTTTGTTTTTTTTTTTTCTAAAACTTTTGGGCCTTTGAGACCAATAATTTTTATTGTAAATGTACACTCATGAATTCTACACAATAACTGCAAAAAATTTTTTTATCTTTATTTGTTACAAAACTTGTTTACAATTTATTGTAAAAAAAAGAAAAATATTGGCGTTGTTTGAATAAAAACGGACCATAAGTACCTAGGACAATGGGCCATAGGGTGAATGGTACCAAAGGTACAAGGAACCATATCAAGGGGTACCTTGGTAAAGGGCACATGATACAATGGTACATATATACTGTTGGTACAATTGTCCAAAGGGTGCAATGGCCCCATAGGGTGCAAATGGTACCATATGGTACAATGGCATCTTGATACAAGGGTCCATATGGAAAACAATATGGCACAACACATGAAACAAGGTTTACCATATGATACAATGGTACCATAGGTAGAATGGACTTTTGGTAAAATGTACCAAATCAATGGCCCTATGGCAATGGTCCCTTTATGGACCAATATGGTGAAAGGGTACCATTGGTACCAATGATGAAATGGTCCAAATGGTACATTGTCCCATACAGTACAATGATCCAAAATTTGGTACATTGTCCCATACAGACAATGAACCATATGGTTCATTTTACCATAGGTACTTTTGTATTCACACACACAACTAATTTTTTTAATTATTTTTTGTTTACAATAGTTTTTTTTACAATAAAAATAGCAAAAATGTTGTATATTGTAATGTTCTTTTTAAATTTTAAAAGGGTTACAGAACTTTAGTGTTTTTTGAGGGGAGCAAAGATTTTGTCTCAGAAACTGCGGAGCCCTTGCTCGCCACTCATCATTTTGGTGGTTCTCATCCCCAACACCTATTGCCATAGGGTACACGGATAATATGTTACGGGGTCCAAGGTAATTGTATATTGGGGTAAAGGGTACCATCAGTACAGGATAAATAGGGTGCAGGTCCATAGGTTACAGGACCAAAGGTACAGTGTACCAAAGGTACAGTGTACCAAAGGTACTTTTACCATTGGTACAGGGTCCATAGGTACGGGGCCCCATAGGGTACGAGACCAAAACAGTACGGGAAACCCATATGGTACAGATACGGGATAACTATGGAAAAAATCAACCTGACTTATTTGGGTTACCCTAGGTTTTTAAACTATGCTGCTAGTAAAAATTTCTTGAAATTTATTTTAAACCTGAATAGACTTACCAAGTGCATGTGGCATCAAAATAAAGTTTATTTATTTACAAAAATAAAGTTACTAGAATATCAACTTACAGCATATGTTTGGAAAACCGGGATAACCCAAAAAAAAACAGACAGATTTTTTTCCTTTAGGGTCCCTGACCCTGTACCATATGGTAAAAATGTTATATGGTACAATGTACATAGGACATTGTACCTTTGGGCCCATTGTACAAACCTTTGTATGACAGGGCACCTTGTACCATAGGTCCCTTTTGTACCATAGGCACAATGGTACCAAAATGGTTCAAAACCATAAAATTCGTCTTCAGCTCCATTTCCCATCAGTCTTTGAACTGAATTGTGAAGAGGAAAGTCAGAATTCCCGGGGAGTAGTGGGGGGTGAGAGCTTCCCTTTCCGCCAGGCACTAGAACAAAGCTACTTTGCCGGCGTTCCCACAATGCCCTGTGGGCGTCCAGATTTTTTTTTTTGTGTGCACACTGACCACCCAACCCATCTCTTAGATGAGGCCTACCCCTTCTCGTGCAAATTTTCGGCGCTAGAATTTTGGGGTAGATCTCGGTTTGGCCCTGAACGTAACCATAGATCTAGGGACGGACCCGAAAGGGTAAAAGAAGAAGGGGAAACAACCCCCGGAAAAAGGGGCTTGACACCCAAGCCTAATGGAAAGGGGGTTCCCCCTTTTAAACACTAAGAACACAACACTCCCCTCCTCCCATCCCATCAATCATCACCAGATCTTCAATAAAGGTAAGTGTCATGTAACGTGCTGTCTTCTTCAGTTTGTGTGTATTAAAAATTAAAATTCATGAGTAAAAAAAAAAATTTTTTTTTACTTTTGGGTGTCTTGCACGGGTTTAATTTTATTTCCTTATTTCTTATGGGGGAAAATTTTAAATTGCCTAACAATAATTTCACCTAACATTGGCTCTCAGGACGGTTTTTTGCGTTAGCAGGGTCCACTGAAAGTGGAAACCCCCTTTACTTTCGAGTTTAACCGTTTCCATGACCTAGCTCGTAACTCAATTGCCTATACAAATCAATTTTCCTATTTAAATAATTGGGAAAAACCATTAATCCGTCCCCTGACAGGCAAAATATTTTAATATAACAATCTACACAAATAACCCCACTAAAAGAGAGAAGCTTAGGACAGTTTCGGGCCGACTTGGGCCATTTACAAAGTCAACTAACAGAGGGGGCAGGACGGCTTAATAGGGAGGGAAAAGGTGAAGTTAAAAAGTGTGTGTAGTCAAGAATTGTATATAATACGACAGGGTGAAATACACATGCACAACACCCGGGGATCCCCACCGTAGCGTTTTGCCATCCCCCACCACTGGATGGCGAAAGTCCCCAACAAAGACAAACCCGAAAAGCCCGCACTGTGTCTTAATTCACAGTAGTTTTGTAGAAGAAGAAAGGTTGTAGTGGAGTGGTAGAAGTGGAAAAAAGGAAGAGAGCCAGTCAAATCAAAAGGGAGGGAGCATTGCAAGAGGCTAGAAACCCCAGGGGGAGAGCAAAGCGCACCGAGGTGCGTAAAAAGGGAAATGGTGTAAAAATAAATGAAAAGGGGAACAGAAACAGAGACAGGAAGAAAAAAGAAAACCCCAGGAAAAAGGAAGAGGAAAGGGGGAAGAAGAGAAGAAAAAAGAAGAAGAAGAAAAGAAGAAGAAAAGAAAAAGAAGAAGAAGAAAAGAAAAAGAAGAAGAAGAAAAAGAAAAAAAAAAAAAAAAAATGGGGATTCAGGTTAAGTCACGGGTGTTCAAAGTTTGGGGGCTTTTTCCTTTTCCCCCTTTCCCTCTCCTTTTCTCCTCTGGGTTGTCTTTCTCTCTCCTGTCTCGGTTTTGTTCCTTCTTCTTTATTTTTTTTTAACCATTTCCCCCTTTCACGCCCCCGGGTGCGTTTGCTCCCCCTCTGTGGGTTTCTAGCTCTTTTGGTGCTCCCCCGTTTTCGGGCTCGTCTTCCTTTATTTTCCCACTTCTACCACTACCACTACTACTACCCTTCTTCTTCTACTACAATACGATAAAATTTAAAGACACAGTGGGGCTTTGGGGTTTCTTTGTTGTGGACGTTTTGCCATCCTGGCGGCTGGAAAAAGGCGAAACGTCTACAGTGGGGATGCCCGGTGTTGTGCATGGTCTTTTTATCCTGTCGGTATTATTACAATTCTTGTACACACACTACTACTCCTCCCCTCTTCCCGCCTATATATGGTCCTGCTCCACCTCTTTAGTGTGACTTTGCAATGGTCCCAAACGGACCGCGCCGGGAAACTTCTCTTTTTGTGCGGGTTATTTGTGTATCGTTCCAGTCACGGAAATTGTGCCTTTTTGTTATTTAACAACTCTAGGGCCCTTATTTATCTATCACACTTCATCTAATATGACATAATAAACAATATAATTAACAGAGAAACATGATATATATTCTAGAATGAATAAAATAGGCCATAATACAACGAGTGATGATACAATTTGTTTTGTTTGGTTGCTGAACTTAACTGATACAATTTGCTTTAATTCCATGGAAATCACCCTCTTTTTCTTCTCAGCATTGTCCTTTGCATTATTTTCCCTTTTAGGACCCAGGGTTTAGAAAAGAAATTTGGCCAAATGACTGTAAAAAAAATGAAAGCAAGCACGAGAGAAATGCTCTCGTGGTGATGTAAACATGTGGACTCCTTACGGGATGTTTTGCCATCGGCTGCACCAACAGTGCAGCATTCTGAGTTATTATGTATGTATGTATGTATTTTTTTTTTTTTCTTTTTTCAACAAGTTGGTCGTCTCCCACCGAGGCAGGGTGTTGTATGTATTTATTATTATTATTATTATTATTATTACAGTGGACCCCCGCATACCGATGGCATCACATAGCGTTTAAATCCGCATACCGCTTCCCTTAATCGAAAAAAATTTTGCCTCACATACCGCTTAAAAACCCGCCCCGATTTTCGTCCGAGACGCGTCCAATGTGCGGCCTGAGCCACGCTCACATGTTCCGCCGGTGGCATTGTTTACAAGCCAGCCTCCGCGGTAACACCCAAGCATACAATCGGAATATTTCGTTTTTATTACAGTGTTTTCGGTGCTTTTTCTGGAAAATAAGTGCCCCATGGGCCCCAAGAAAGCTTCTAGTGCCAACCCTACACAATAAGGGTGAATTACAATAGAGATGAAGAAAAAGATATTGATAAGTAGAAGTGGAGGTGTGTCTCCGAGCTGGCCAGGTTTGTATAATAAACCCCAATCAAACACATCGCTACTATTTGGTGTACAGCTGCTGCTGCTGCTGCAAATGTCAGCTGCTTTCTGCTGCTGCACTGTCAGCTGCTGCTGCTGCTGCACTGTCAGCTGCTGCTGCTGCTGTAGCATCGTCTGCTGCTGCTGTAACATCGTCTGTTGCTGCTGTTTGCGTCGTCTGTTGCTGCTGTAAACCCCCGTCAAACTGCTGCTGCTGCTGTAGCATCGTCTGCTGCTGCTGTAACATCGTCCCGTTGCTGCTGTAGCATCGTCTGTTGCTGCTGTTTCCACCGTCAGCTGCTGCTGCTGCTGTAGCACCGTTGTTGGTGTGGCTTATTTTGGAATACCAAGAAAAAAATTAACCCAGAGGATTTGCCACCCAGGATAACCCAAAAAAGTCAGTGTCATCGAAGACTGTCTAACTTATTTCCATTGGGGTCCTTAATCTTGTCTCCCAGGATGCAACCCACACAAGTCGACTAACACCCAGGTGAACAGGGAAAAATGCTGGAACTAGTGCTCATATTGGTGAATTTAAAGCCAGCAAAGGTTGGTTTGAGAGATTTAAAAATCTTTGTGGCATACACAGTGTGATAAGGCCTGTTCTGGAAGAAAATCCCAAAACAGGACCTACAGTACTCAGGAGGAAAAGGCACTCCCAGGACACAGTGTCTCATCATTCATTGCTCCCATCTTCAAAAAAGGAAAGTGTCATTTATTCTTATTTAGTAGACTAGTACAAGCACAATATATACTGTGCATGTACTACTCTACTATTGTGCATGTATCCTTCTCTTTGTGTGTGGGAAAATGTATTTTTCATGTGGTTAAAATTTTTTTTTCATATTTTTTTGGTTTTCTTGAAACGGATTAATTTGATTTCCATTATTCTTATGGGGAAAATTCATTCGCTTTAACCGATTATTTCGCATAACAATTACCCTCTTGCACGGATTAAATCGTTATGGGGGGGTCCACTGTATATTATTTATTATTATTTTTTATTACAAGCTGAAAATGTTCCACTTAACATAACACTAATGAATCACTCATCATAAAAACTCACAGAGGGAAAAATTCCTAGGAATCCACCTAGACAGTAGCCTCAAATTCAGAAAACACATACAACAAATTTCCAAGAAAATCTCTAAGACAGTAGCATACTATCCAAAGATGCAGTACTATGTTCCACATCAGCTCTCCTTGAAACTGTATCATTCACTCATCTACCTTGTCTCACGTATGGAATTTGTGCATGGGGATCAACAACATAAAATCACCTAAGGCCACTAATAACCCAGCAAAAGGCTGCAATCAGAATGATAACAAATTCCCACTCACAACAGCAACTCCACCTCTTCAAAAGTCTAAATTTGCTCACTATAAAGAACATCCACACTTATTCATGTGCCTACTAATACATAGAACAATACACGCAAACATAAACCTTCCACTCAAACTTCTCCCCAAACCCTTAACGGGATGTTAAGGTTGGGGGAGACACAGATCTCTTTTTGATGTACCCCATGTCCATATCACACTGTGTAAAAACTCTATGCACATAAAGGGGCCCCCAAAATCTGGAATTCATTACCGGAACATACAAAAGTAACCAGGCCTGAAAATCAGTTTAAGACTTCTAAAAAAACAGTTACTCGCTCAGGCTAAATAATCAACACTCAATATTAACATTACCAATATTTCTCCTAATTACTTAAATCTTAAAAACTCAAGACAAAATATAACAAATTGATCATCTTTTGTTATACAGTGACCCCCGCAAAACGATATTAATCCGTTCATGAGAGCTCATTGTTTATCAAATTTATCGTTATGCGAATGAATATTCCCCATAAGAAATAATGGAAACCAAATTAATCCAGGCAAGACACCCAAAAGTATGAAAAAAAATTTTTACCACATGAAATATACATTTTCCTACACACAAAGAGAAGAATACATGCACAATAGTAGAGTAGTACATGCACCGTATATATTGTGCATGTACTACTCTACTAAACGAAGAATAAATGACACTTTCCTTTATTGAAGATGCAGCAATGACTGATGAGACAGTGTGTCCTGGGAGTGCCCTTTTCCTCCTGAGTACTGTAGGTCCTGTTGGCATTGTCTTCCAGAACATGCCTTATCACACTGTGTATGCCCCTACGATTCTTAAATCTCTAAACCAACCTTTGCTGGCTTTAAATTCACCAATATGAGCACTAGTTCCAGGCGTTTTTTTTCCCCGTTTTACCTGGGTGTTAGTCGACTGGTGTGGGTTTCATCCCGGGAGACAAGATTAAGGACCCCATGGAAATAAGTTAGAGAGTCCTCGATGATGCACTGACTTTCTTGGGTTTATCCTGGGTGGCTAACCCCCGGGGTTAAGTCGTTTCTCGGTAATTTTTTTCACGTTAAGCCACGCCAACAACACTCTCTCCCAACATCTTCGATTTAAATACACTGATGGGGGGGGCGCAGCAAAAACCCAGCTGTGGTGCAGCTGACCTGGTGCAGCAGCGCTGGCGCGGGCAACAGCTACCAGGGTGCACTGCACTGTGGTGCAGAGCAGCTGTGGTCCAGCAAAGCTGATTTAACCCAGAAAACAGCTAAATCGGGGTTTGCAGCACCCAGCTGACTGATCCAGAAAACAGCGACTGGCCCAAAGCAAAAAGCGATCGGGGTTTTGTAGCGCAGCTGACTGATTCGCAACAGCTGACTGGTCCAACAAAAACTATCGGGGGGTGCAGAAAGCGTGATTTGATCCGCAACAGCTCTGGCCCAGAACAGAAAGTGTTAAATCCAGAACGCTGACTGGTCAAGAACCCAGCTGACCTGTTGCAGCAGCAGCGGGACTTTTTAAAGATAGTTTTTTCCCCCCCCTTTTTTAACCACTGGGTTAGCATAAAAGGCTTTCTTGGGGCCCAGGTCAAATTTTGCAGATAAAATCACCAAAAACGCTGTAATAATACAAAATTGTTCCATTGTATGCTTGGTTTTTTCCCCGCGGGGGGGCGGGCTTTTAAACAATGCCCCCGGGGGAAACATGTGAAGCGGTCGGGCCGCCCATTTGAAGCCTGGGGGAAGAATAGCGTTTTGGAGCGAGTTTTTTAGCAGTATGCGGGCAAAATTTTTAGTGTTAAAATGTATGGGTTTATGCGGATTTAACGTTATGTAAAGCCAAGGGGTATGCGAGGGTCCATTTTACATTGTAATTTGACAGATTTGACAATTTTAATTTTTTAGTTTGGGGAATATGCTCAAATTTCATTGTTTCAAATACTCAATTTTTACTTCATTTTGTAAATTTTTTACTGTAATTTTTAACACTGAACCTTTCATTCCCTTGTTACTTATAATTTAATTTTTTAAGCCTGCCCATTTTCTCTGCATACAAGGGGCATTTGGCTTGTACCCCAACTACTATAGTTCCATTGTAAAAACTATTTATAAAGCCCAAAAATTAAAAATTATAAAATTCTGAATAGGAATTATCTCCAGGGGGAAGTGGAACGGGAAATTCTTCCTCCATAAGCCATGCGTTTTCGTAAGAGGGGGCAAAAATTCCCGGGAACCAAGGGGCTGTAACCCCTTCCCTTTTTAAAATTACTAATTTAAAAGAAAAATTTTTTGGGTTTTTTTTTTGGGCCCACCCTGCCTTGGGGGGATACGGCGGGGGTGTTAAAAAGGAAAGAATAATAATTTTAATAATAATAATAAAAATAAAAATTAATAAAAATTGAGCTTCAGAATGCCCCCAAACCAGTGCACTTTTTTTCCCTTCTTGGTGTGAGAGTATTTCTCTCATGTTTTTTGTTACATTTTCTACAGCCCTTTTTGGGCCCAAAATTTTCATTTTTCTAAGAAAGGGGGCCCTAAAAAAGGGTAAGTGTAAAAACAGTGCTGAGAAAAAAGGGGGAATGATTTCCCCATGGAATTAAATCATGAAATCATAGGTAAAAAAAGTAGGTAAGCGGGTTTTTGGGGTTTTGAGGGGGAAGGGGGGGGAAGCTGGCTCATTACCCAGATTTTGGGGTTCGTAACCAGTTTGGGATCGTAACTCAGAGAAAAAAATTCGACCGAGCGATGGCTCGTATAAACAAAAAAAACCATCTTTTGGGACACTTGTAAGTCAAGGTTCCACTTTTATTTACAGATGGTAAATTAAAGAATTTTGTCGGGGTTGTTTGCAAGGGTTTGGGGGGTTTAAAAGAAAAAGAATGTAACACAAGGTGGGAGTTGTCACAGTTTATGACACTGAGTTTGGGGAAGATTAAGAGAAAGCTGCAGAGGTTAGGGGACAATTTTGGGAAAAGGGGTATGAAAAAGGAAATTACAAGGAACACAGGAAAAGAAAACTGATTAGGATAAAAAAAAATTTTGGTAATAAAAGTTTTGGATACTAGACTGGAGGGGGGAGAAAGGAGAAGTAATTTTTTTTCCAGAAAATTTTGGGAGGGATGGATTGTCAGCAAATGGGGGGTAAATAAGGTGAGTGGTGAACTGAGGAGTCTAGGGAAAACCCCAAAGGGAAACATTATCCTGGAAGTAAAGGGGGAAATGTTTTGATAAAATTAGTGGTCCCAACCTCATGTATGGAATTAAAAAGCACGGGTGGTAAAGGGTTGCAACAAGGAGAAGGTTTGGAAGCAGTAGAGATTTTCATGTCTGGGGAAAAAGGTGGTGTGAATAAATCCCAGAATTTTTTAACCCTTGGAGTTTAAGGGTTGCGGGTTTTTTAAAGGTATTATCCAGAAAACGGAGGAGGGGTTTTTTGAGGTGTTTTGGACATTTAAGAGGAGGGAAACCCTGACAAAAATAATTTGGAGGGAAACAAAACTATTTTAACAAAAGGGAAGGGGGGGTTGGGGGTTTTGTCTTGGAAAGTTTGGAGAGAAGGAGGAAAAGGGGAGATTGTGTGCAAGGGGTTTGGACTTCCAAAAGAAAGGTGAGCGGGGCGGGGAAAAGAAAGTGGAAAAGGGGAAGGGGTTTTTAGGGGAGGGGGGGTCGGGGCTTTTAAAAAGGGGTGTGGGGGCAAAAATAAAAATTATGAAAGGGAGGAAAGGGAAATAACCAGTTAAGTTTGGGATTTGGAATCCTGGAGGTGGGAGGGTACAGTGCCTGATCTAAAGGGGAGGGGTTTTAAATTTTGCAGTTTTTTCTTTAACTGAAAGTGAAACCCCTTCCCTCTGGCAAGCAGGGGGAGGGAGTGAGTGAAGAAAGTGTTTTTTTTTTTTTGGGTCACCTCCCTTGGGGGGGAAACAGCCGAGGGTTTTTAATAAAAAAAAGTCCCCAATCATGAAAACTATAAACAAAAACCCCCTAATTTTTTCCCCCTTTTTTTTTTTAATAAAAATTAAATTTCCAGATAAAGGAAAATAGTTTTACATTTGATTATTTAATCAAAAAATTTAAACCCTTTCATATCGCTTTTTTTTTGAATTTGGGGTAAAATGACATCACGGGGAAACGCTCATCTCTCAATAAATTTAAATTTGTATTCATCCTTGTGGGCAAGTTGGTATGGCCCCGAGCGTTCCATAATGCGCTTTTTTCCTGTATTCTTTAAAAGAAGGGGTTTCCCGGGTATTTTTACCCCAACCCAAAGGAACCATATCCAAACCCTCAGGTAAAATGCCCCCCAAGGCACGAACATACCGGAAAAACATTGTGCCATTCAAGTATGACTTTGTTAACTTTTCTCAATACTTTTTTATTTTACAAATTGAAAAAGTTTATTTAAAAACACCACTTTAAACAAAGTCAAAGCAATTATTTTCTAAAAAAATTTAAAAAGCAAATTTTTGTTTCCCAAATTTAAATTTTAAAAATTTTTATATTTTTAAACCCCCAAAAAACTGTTTGTTAATTTTAAAATTTTTTGAAACCTTTTATTTTCAATATTCAATAAAAAATGACGCTCTCTTAAAAACTTTTTTTCTGTAAAAAATTAATACATTATATTTTTTTAATTAGGAAAAATTGCATATATAAAAACTACTTTATAAAAAACCCCCCTTTTAAATGAAAAAGCTTTTTGGGGAAGCCTTAAAACAAATTAAAATTTTTTGATTTTTCTGGGGAAAAAATAAATAATTTTTTTAAAATATTGGAGGTTTTTTCAAAATTAAAAAAAAATTTATTAAAACGTTTCATATGGGAATGGTGGTTAAAGGGAAAGATAGACAAGGCAGAGAAAATACAGGTTGAAAGAACTGATCACATTTTAATTGTTTTTTAGGATCCATTAGGGAAAAGGGGTTTTTTTTTAGCAGTTTTAAACCCTTTCGGGGTCGACCCCTGTCAGAAACTTGTTCTCGGGTCGGCAAAATTTCAAAAAAAAAAAAAAAAATTTTTATAAAAAAATAGTTTTAAATGAATTTTTATAGGCAAAAAAAAAAAAAAATTTTACCATAAATTACTTACTGAGATGTGGGGGGTGAAGTTGAAAAAAAAAGGGGCACCTTGTGGAACACGCCAACTCCCGGGGACCCGGTTTTCTTTTTTTTTATTTTTTTATGTACAAATTTTCTATTTTTTTTTTTTAATTTTTCCTTTAAAAAAACTTTTTGGGTTTGGGGGGGGCCCAGTATGTTCATTTTTTTGTAAGTTATTTTCTTTTTCAAATTTTTTAACAAAAAAAAGGGGGGGAAAAACACGGGGTTTGGGTCTTGGGGGTTTTGGGGTTTTACAAAAAAATATTTGGGTTTACAAAAAATTTTTTTTTATGAAATGGGGTTTATTACTATTTTTTATATTTCAAATTTTATTTAAAAAACAAATGTTTTTAAAAGGGTTTGGGGTGGGTTTTTGTGGTGTCAGGGGGGGGAATTTTTTACATTTTCAAAAATTAAAAGAGGGGTTCCGGAAATGTTGGGGGGTTTTTTGGTTGGAAAATTTTAAAAAATTTGGAGCCTTTTTTTGGAAAGTTTAAAGTTTTAAAGGAAGTGATCCCCAAGTTAAAACAAGGAAAAGAGTTAAAAATTTTGGGTGGGCGGTTATTGCATGTTTTTTTCCTTGGAACTTGAAATATATTTGTTAGGGACAGACAAACAGAATTCCCGTAGGGGGGTTTGTTTTGGCCCTCTTCTTTTTAAAATTTTATAAGCATTCACATGGAAAAGCCCGAAGATAAAAAAAAAAGAGTTTTTTTTCCCACTTAAACTTTTTGCGAAAAAAATTCACCCAAACCCCAAAATCTGCATGCCCAATTTGCCCACTAAATCGCAAAATTGGGGGTTTGTAAAAATTTCACAGCTGCGGGTTTTTTTAAAGGGGTTTCTTTGGGTTTTTTTCCTATGTTTGCCTGCCATGTTTTCCCCATTTCTTTAGGGTGAAGGGATGAAAAAAATGGGGACACCCTCTTTTGGTCATGCCACCGAAATGCATGATGTCTTTGGGGCCCCCAACCCCTTTCCCACCTCACCTCTACGGTGCCAGCGTCAAACCCGGGGGCATATTTTTAGGTTTTTGCACGCCTGTGCCACCACGGGGGGGGGGGGGTTTGCCCAGTTAAACTCGAAAAAAACCCCCAATGGTGGGGGCTTGTGTACAGTTATCTGTATAAAATTTTAATGCCCCTTCCCAAAGATAGGGTTTCCTCTTTGTTCAAAACCACACCCACCAAGATGCCCAAAAAACTTCCTGGTATTTTTTTCAATGTTAAAAAATTCCAGTGTCACAATAAAACCAATTCCAGACCCTTGTAACAATCACAAAGCCCCAAATTTAAATTTAACAAAACGTTTTTCCCCTTGTTGGGATGTATGCTTGAAAGAGAGTCCCTTCCTTTTTTAACAGAAACAAAAAACTCGTCAATTTAAAAAGCTTCCTAAAGGGAAAAAATAATATTGAATTTTTCTTTTCAATTTTTAAAAAACCAAAAAACCCTTTCCTAATTTTTATTTTAACCTGTCGTTTCTGTCAGGCCTGGTTTTGTTGAGAAAATGAAAACATAAAACATTAGCACAAAATTCCGGGGTTTTATCAAAGAAACCGGGGTTGCAAAACAGGGAGTTGTTGACCATTAGATTTTACAAAGTGCTTTTTACCATGTGGGATAACAAAATTTTGGGGAAAGAAAAGAAAACATCTCAGCCACAGTTGTCCCCCTTCCATTTTTTTTTTTTTTTTTTTTTTGGGGTAGACTGATTTTGGTGGAAATAAAATTTTTGGGTTTTCCATTTGGGGTACCCCGTAGTATGTGTTTTCTTTCCATGACAACATTTTTCCCTCAGGGGGGTTTGTCAAAAAAAATAACTCAAAACATTCCATTCACTGGTATTTTTCCCAAGTGTTTTCAACTTGGCCCTATTCCACTTTGGCTGTCTCAAAAATGGTGGGGATTTGGAAAAAAAATTTTACAGATTCCTGCCAATCCCTTTGGTTTTGGGGGTTTTTTTTTTTGGTGGGGGTTTTGGGGCCCAAAGAAAGGGGTTGTGGAGGGGGTGGGTTTTGGGGGTGGTGGTTGGGAGGGGGGTGGTTTTTGGGGGTGGTGGTTTTGGGGGGGTGGGGTTGTGGAGGTGGGGGGTTGTGGGGGGGGGGTTGTGGGGGGGGGTTGTGGAGGTTGTGGTTTTTGGAGGTTGTGGTTTTTGGAGGGTTTTGGTTGTGGAGGCTGGTTTGGGGGGGGGGTGGGGGATGGGGGCCTTTATTTTTAGTTCCCGCTGGGGGCAGCGGGGTGGGGGGCAGCATGGCCCAATGCTTTGGGGCCTAAAGGGCCGGGACCCCCATACCACCACCATGCACATTTTTTCCCTCCCAACTGCAACATATCATCGGGATTTTTACGTCTTTCCTGTTGTACAGCCCCGGGATGTACTCCAAGGAAAATACTCCTTCCCCCTTGGAAAAAGATATTGAAAACACCAGAGTGCATTTATGTCGTATATTTCTGACGCTCCCCTGGGGAAAAAAATTGGGACTTCACTATCACTATGGAACTACTTTTGAAGAGCTTTTAGTTCATATTCACTTTTCCCTATCATCACAAAAGCCACATCTTTTCTGGGATTTGGGGGGGGAAAAAAGGGTTTTCCCCCTTTTATTTGGTACAACTGAAAAGTGAACAAGACGGCCCCCACCAAAAGGGGGGAAGGTGAGGGTCCCTCTGGGGTTTTTCCCCACAAATTTCCGATATTATGGTTTATTAGGGTTCCCGGGCAAAACCTCACCCCCCAAAAATTGAAACTTTATCTTCACTGGCACTTCCATCTGTATTTGAACTGGCCCCGGGGAACAAAAAATTTCCCCTTCGCCCGGGGGTGAGGAAAATTCTTTCTGCGAGGCCTGGTGGGCATTGTTTTTCAAAGATGGGGTTCCCCCAAACACCCTGGGTCCCAGATTTTTTTTTTTCCCACTGCGCACCCCACCAAACAGACCCATTCTCTCACATCTAGGCCTTTCCAGCCTTTTTTGCGAGATTTGACGGCGCTAGGGAATTTTTTTCGTACTAGAAAGTCAAAAAACCCCTTTCTCGTTAAAACCCTACTTGTACGGCCCCCAAAACCCCAAAGGGTTTAAAATAGCTGGCGAAGAGAATTTTTTTTTTTTTTTTGGGGGAAAAAAAATATATATTTTATTCTCTTCAGGTCCTTCAACATTCGCAAGGGGGCAGGGGATGAAGAGCCTCGGAAAGGGAAAAAACGCGAATGTTTGGTTCTCCAATAATTAAAGTAGGGAAATAAAAAAATACTGCTTCCTTAACTTGTTTTTAACCTTTAAAAATCAAAAAAGTACATACATGAAAACATCGTAAATTGTACCCAAATATATAAAATGTTTATGCTTAAAACTTTTATGGGTTTTTAAATTCCACAGGGTCCACCACTGCCTCCCCCCAATGGGCCCCCACCACTTTTCCCCAACCACTGCGAGTCCCTGCAAACCCCCCTCGACCCCCCCAACTGGCACCAGCCCCCCCACCCCCCAGTGTGGGGGAGTTTTTTTTTTTGTTTCATTATTTGCTATTTAAAAAATACTTTTAAAAAAAAATAATGTTAAAACCCATTCATGACGCATATTGGGAAAGGCTATTCCCGGGCAGGTAATAGGGAAAGGGAAAATCAAAGTGTTTACTCTTGAAACCCGGCAAAGAATCAAACATTTTTGTACTGCTAATAAAAAACCAAAAATAATAATAAAATAATAATAATAATTTAAAAATAATAAAAATAAAAATAAATTTCGTTTTAATTGAAGAAGGAAAACTGTACCAAAAAAAACGAGGGAGTGGTTTTCCAACGTCAGTGTGGGGTTTGTTTATGCTTTGGAAGTGAACAAAATTTGGGCTCCGTTTCTCTTCCAAAAAATTTTACAATTTAAAAAATTTTTGTTTGGTGCTTGTTAATTTTAGTGGTGGGGGTTATGCAGGGGGTTTAAGCAGGGTTGAGGCCCGTGGTTGAGACGGGGGTTTTTAGGCAGCGGGTTTAGGCAGCAGTTGAGGGAGTGGTTGAGGGGAGTGGTGAGGCATTTGGTTTTTAGGCAGTGGTTGAAGCGCGAATTTAAAGGGAGTGGTTGAGACAGTGGTTGAGGGGTGTTTTTTGGGAGCTTGAGGGATGGGGTTTGGTAGGGGTGAGGCAAATGGGTTAGGCAGGGGGTTGAGGTAGTGGTTGAAGCAGGGGGTTAGGTAGTGGTTGAAAACAGTTTGGGTTTAGGGAGTGGTTGAGGGGGTGGTTGAGGGAAACTGTTGAGGCCCTGGGTTTAGGAGCCCGGGTTTAGGACAGTGGTTTAGGGGGGTGGTTGAGGCAAGGGGGTTTAGGTGTGGTTTTAGGCCCGTGGTTGAGGTTTGTGGGTGAGGCAGTGGTTTTAGGGGAGTGGTTTTAAGCAGCGATTAAAAAGGGATTTTTTTTTGGGGCAAATGGTTGAAGGAAAACGGTTTTAGGCAGAAATTGGGGGGGCAGTGGTTTTGGTAGTGGCTGAGGCAGGGGTTGAGGCCCTTTGGGTTTGGGGAAATGGTTGAAAACATGGTTGAGGTAGGGTTTAGGCAGTGGTTGGGGGTTTCTGTTGAGGCAGTTGGGGTTGAGGGGAGCGGTTTTGGGGGCAGTGGTTGAGGGTTAAGGTTGGGGTTTAGGCAGTGGGGTTTAGGTTTGTGGTTGAGGCGTGAAGATAAGAAAAGAAAGATTTTGTTTTTGGTTTTTAAACCCCCGGGGGGTTTTGCCAACCCCGGATAAAAACCCCAAAAAAAGTCAGTGCGTCATCGAAGGGGGTGTTCCCAACTTATTTTCCTTTTTGGGGGCCTTAATCTTGTCCCCCAGGAGCGACCCAACCAGTCGACTAAACCCCCGGTCCCATTTGCTGCTAGGTGAAAAAGGGGCAAAAGGTGTAAGGAAACGTGTCGGAATTTCCCCCCCGCCGGGAATCGAAAACCCCGGGGCCCCCCGGGGGTGAAGCGGGAGCTTTAGCCACCAGAGGTATTGGTTGAGGCAGTGGTTGAGGCAGCGGTAGAGGCAATGGTAGAGCGGCAGTTGAGGCAGTGGTATTTAATAACATATATGTTATAAATAATAATAGTACATATTATTTATAACATGTATTATTATTATTTTTTATTATTATTATTATTATTATTAATATTTTTATTATTATTATTAAACATGTTTGTTATTAAATACCTTTGGGCCTCAACCGCTGCCTCAACCACTGGCCTCAACCACTGCCTCAACCACTGCCTCAACCACGCCTCAACCACTGCTTAAATCCCCTGCCTCAACCACTGCCAAACAATGCCTCAACAGCTGCCTCAACAGCTGCCCCTCCCACTGCCTCAATCGCTGCCTCAACCACTGCCTCAATCGCTGCCTCAACCGCTGGCCTCAACCGCTGCCTCAATCGCTGCCTCAACAGCTGCCTCAACCACTGCCTCTACCACTCCAGTCCACTCAATCTACAAGCACCAAACACAATGAATTATTGTGAAATGTTTGGGAAAGAACACAGAGACAAATGTTCACTCCAGCATAAACAAAGCCACACTTACGATGTGTCAACCACTCCCTCGTATTTTTGTACAAATTTCCTTCTTCAATTATATCGTATTTATTTTTATTATTTTATTTTATTATTATTATTTTTTATTATTATTATTACTATTTTTTATTTTTGCAGTAGCAGAATGTTTGATTCTTTGCTGTGTTCAAGAGTAAACACATGATGTCCCCAAATCTAATACCTGTCCGAATAGCCATTCCAATAGCAGTTCATGAATGGGTTTACATTATTTATACTGTAGTTTAATAGCAAATAATAAACAAAACACTCACCACACTGAGTGGTGGGAGGGGTGGCTGCCAGTTGCGGGGTCGGAGGGAGGGTTTGTAGGGACTCGCAGGTGGCAGAAAACTTAAATATGATTTGGGGGCTGGGAATTTGGTGGCTGGGAATTTGGGTTGGGAATTCACAAATGTGTGAAGCCCCACGAAAGTTGAAAACGCGAATATTGAGGGGAGACCTGTACTTGTAACATAATCCAACCTTAAGTAATAATTGTCTGCTTGCTTGTTGTTGTAGTTCCTAAATTTGTTTTTGTCTGTATACCTTTAACCCTTTCAGGGTCCGTCCGTAGATCTACGGCTTTAACGTTCAGGGTCCAAACCGTAGATCTACGTCATGAGCTCAGCTCACTCTGATAAACTGTGAGTGGTAAATTTGAGCCTAGATATGAGAGAATACATCTATGTGGTATGTGTGCACCACATAAAGCAAATCCTGCAGCACACTGTGTATGAGAGAAAAAAAACTGAGACCGTGATTTTCGATTAAAACAGCGACTTTGCAGTGTTTTTTCGTATGTTTTTTATAGTTGTATTTGTGATTTCTTAGTCTCATTTGATAGAATGGAAGACATATCAGAGAAATAGAGATAATTTTGATTGGTGTTAGCACTGGAAATGGCTTGAAACTGAGCTCAAAGTGGCGGAAATGTTAAATTTTTTGCTGATGTTCAAGAGTAAACAAACGACCTCACACGTCTTATACACGCCAGCTGGGGGGTCTAATATACATTCACAAATGTGGTGATGATATTTATACAATTATTACAATATTGCATAACAGTAAATATTCTATTTTTTGGTGTGAATAAAAAATTCATTGTATGAAAAAAAATTCAAAATGGAATTATTTTTAAAGCCTCAAACATAACTAATGAACAGAGGAAATGTTAGTTTAGTGCCAGGAATACCTACATTGTTTATTCTGGACCCTATTTTGAAATTGGAATATTTTGAACTTTGTGTTAAATTGGCCAAATTACAAATTTCCGGTCACTTTATTTTGTAGTTGAAATGGTTGACTTGGCGATTTCTTGTGCTCAATCGATAGAATAGAAGTAATACTAGTGAAATAGCTAAGAATTTGGTCGATTGGAATAATGTAATTGGCCTAAAATGGGAGTCAAAGTCAGCAAAATCGCCGATTCGTAAATATTGCTGAACATCAAAATTCACGAGAGCATAATTTCGTCAATTTTCCATCAAATTTCGTACTTTTTGTTTTATTACCTTCACAAAAAGATTTTCTACCATTTCATAAGAAAAAATAACAATTTTTTTTTTTTGAAAATTCTTGGACACTGGGGCACCACTTCAGATTTTGGCCTTGGACCCTGAAAGGGTTAATGTCCTTATATATATGAAATTAATAGTTATTGCCATTGTGATCTTAAGTTAGAGGCTTAAGCCTGCCCGAAATGCTCTGAATAACTACAGGCTTTCATGCGTGTCGTAAGAGGTGACTAATATGTCGAGAGCAAGGGGCTAGCAATCCCTTCTTCTGTATACATCACTAAATTTGAAAAGAGGAACTTCATTTTTTTCTTTTTAGGTCACCCTGCCTCAGTGGGATACAGCCAGTTTCATGAAAAAAAAAAAAAAAACTATGGGCTTTCTGCATGTACAACTAAATGTCCCCCATCTCTGTACAAACATTATATCATACTGAAATAAAATTATTATTATTATTATTATTATTCATAACACCACAATTCAGATTACTATTACCCCCAAATGAAAATTTATTAACTGTATTCAAAATCTAATTATCAATATTTATATTGATATTTATTTTTAGTCATTATATTCATTATTTTCTTAGACATGCCAATTTTATTAAAAGATATCTTCCTCATAGGTAGTAAGATGGTGGAAAGCAGCTCACCGAGTGTTGCTATTGTCCTGCCAAATGAGTGTGAAATGGAAACCTTTTAATTGTTTTACACAATGGTAGGATACTGTAATTGTTTTACACAATGGTAGGATACCTGTATTGTTTTACACAATGGTAGGATACCTGTAATTGTTTTTACACAATGGTAGGATTCCTGGTGTCTTTTCTGTCTGTCTCATAAATATGCAAGATAACAGGTACATCTTGCTCTTTCTACTTACACTTAGGTCACACTACACACGCATACCAAACCGTGGAATGGGTAGGGTTTGAACTCGTTCCGTGGTTTGTTTGCAATTGTGTACATATGCATGTACAAGGAGAATATGTATACACAAACATCTGAGCTTTCTTCTATTTTCTTAACCTTTTGAGAGTCAAAGAATTTTCATAAAATGTTTTTATTTTTTCTTATGAATTGGTAGAGAATCTTTTTCTGGAGATAATAAAACAAAAAGTACGAAACTTGATGGAAAATCGATGAAATTACACTATCACGAATTTTGCTGCATCAGAGATATTTACACATTGGTGATTTTGCCCACTTTGACTCCTATTTTAGGACATTTACATTATTCCGTCAACCAAATTCTTAGTTTTTCATTAGTACAGTATTACTTCAGTCTTATCGACTGTGCACAAGAAACAGCCCAAACAACTGTTTCAACTACCCAATAAAGTGATCAGAAATTGGTAATTTTGCCAATTTCACACAAAGTTCAAAATACTGTATTCCAATTTCAAAATAGGGTCCAGAATAAACAATGCAGGCATTCCCGAAACTAAAAATAACATTTCCTCTGTTCATTAATTACGTTTTCAAGCTTTACAGACTTCGATTTTTTGTTTACATAAAGAATTATTATTCATACCAAAAAAGAGAAGATACTGTTATGCAATACAGTGGACCCCCGAGTTTCATGATCCTCGCGCTTCATGAATTTCGACTTTCGGCAACTTTTTTGGTCAACATAAAACCTCGTGGTTCATGATTTGCCTCATGATTCGTTCATCACACGAACGTGTCTGTGCTGCCGGGAGCAGCCAGGCGTACACAAAGGCTCTCACACAGCATTCAGGAGTCAGTGCAGCATTGTTTGTGGACGAGTGACCACCACCACACGCGTTCATACATTTTGTAATAATCCATTCTTCATTGTGCTTGCAAATGCTAAATAAGCCATGGGCCCAAAGAAAGCTTCTAGTGCCAGCCCTTTGGTAAAGAAGGTGAGAAACACAATAGAATTAAAGAAAGAAACCATCGCAAAATATGAAAGTGGAGTGAGTGTGGTTGAACTCAGCAGGATGTACGGGAAGCCCCATTCAATGATCACTTCCATGGTGTCGAAGAAAAAGGAAATCCAGGAAGCCGTTTGCTGCAAAAGGGGTAGATATGCTCACCAAAAAAAGATTGCCAATATTCGAAGATGTTGAGAATTTGTTGTTAGTGTGGATCAACCAAAAACATCATTCCTTATAAAAATGGTGTTATACGAGAATAGGAGTGTTGCTCTTTATTTATTCTACTGTACCACTGTGGAGACAACTTATACACAATGTAAGGTGCTTGTATGAACATATATGAACCATAACCAGACGCGTTCATCTGTTTGTTTACAAACTCTGCGGCTCTGTCCTCTCTCATTTACTCGTGCTCTCTCTCACCCTATATTAAGACCATTAAGACTACAAATATTTTAAAGTAAGTAATGAGTGTACTGTATATGCATTTTTATCGCTCTAGGGCACTTTAAATGTCGAAGTACATTACATGTGGGTGGGGTGGCCAGGAGGGATACCACATCTACCACATCTGACTTCTTACAATATTTATTTATTTGTTTTTTATTGGACATGATACAAAGTTGTACAAGGAAATATAGTGGTTGGGTGTACATGCCGAAAGCCCCTTGTATGCAGAGCAATATAGTCAGGCTTAAAATTAACTTAAGATTAACTAAGCAATGATGTATTCAGTAGGAAAATTTACAGTAAACAAATTTACAACGTGAAGTAAAATTTGAGATTTCAAATAAGAAGCTTTATTATTTTATAACAAATTTGTAGCATAACTATGTATAATATAACAAATGATCAATATACTATATAAAGTCATACAATTTATTAATCCAATAAAATTGAATAAAACCAATGATTTGTAGTACAGAAACGCTCATATGGTCATTAGATGAGTTACTGTGCATTCAAAGAATGGAATATTCTATTAGGTAATGAAATTTAAAAAAAAAAATAGTTTTGATAGCATCACAGGTTATACATTTATGAGATAGTTCTTTCTTCTTTCTTTCAACACACCAGCCGTATCCCACCGAGGCGGGGTGGCCCAAAAGGAGAAACGAAAGTTTCTTTTACATTTAGTAATATTTACAGGAGAAGGGGTTACTAGCCCCTTGCTCCCTGAGATAGTTTTTATTCAGTATTTATTTAGTTGTGGGTGGGGTAAGTGGTTTTTAAGAAGTCTTGAATTGATAAACAGTGTCTCTTTTATATTCCAGGTAATAAATTCAGGATTTTTGGGCCCTTTTTATGTGCATTGAGTTTTTTACATAGTGTGAGAGGGACACGGGGAACATCAAAGAGTGATCTGTGCCTTGTGTTATGGTCATGTGTTCTGTTGAGGTTGGTAAGAAGCTTGAGGGGAGGGTTTATATCCGAGTTTAGTGTTCTAAATATGTAGTAGGCACAATAATAAGTATGGATGTTTTGTACGGTGAGTAAGTTTAGAGTTTGAATATTAAATGGAGTATGTTGCCTGGAGTGGAAATTTGTTATCATTTTGACTGCAGCCTTTTGTTGGATATTAATGGTCTGAGATGATTTATTGTTGTTTTAGCCCCATGTACAAATTCCATAGGTGAGGAGAGTGGTAAATGAGTGAGTGATATAGGGGCCGGAGAGCTGATTGTGGAACATAGTACCGTATCTTCAACAGTATGGGCCCATGGTCTTGGAGATTTTCTTGGAAGTTTGTTGTACATGTGTTTGAAATTTGAGTCTATTATCAAGGTGGATTCCTAAGAATTTTCTCTCTGTGGCTTTGTGATAGGTGATCCGTTTATCATTATGTTAAAAGGAACATCTGTATTTCTGTTCCCAAACGAAGAAGTAGGTTTTTGTTAACATTGAGGGGTAAGTTTGTTAATCATCATCCAGGTAGATATTTTCTGTAATTCAGTATTTAAAAATACTGGCTAGTATGACTGGGCTTGGGCGAGAGAAGACATATGTAGTGTCATCTGCAAATAGTGTAGGTTTGAGTAGTTGCAATGCATTTGGTAGGTCGTTTATGTAAATGAGAAAGAGAAGAGGGACATCAACTGTAATTGGTTGTGTGGAAGAGTCTGCTCCATTTGTGTACACACATTGGCTTCTGTTGCTAAGGTAAAGACTTTTAGGTAGTTGAGTGAGTGCCCTCTTATACCATAGTGTGATAAATTTTTGTGCAACAATCATGGTCAACTGTATCAAAAGCTTTACATAAATCAATGAAGATCCCCCAATGGGACTTCTTTTTTCTCGAGTGCAGGTGTATATTTGTTCTAGCATGTGTATAATAGCATCATTCGTACTTTTATTAAGCCTGAACCCAAACTGACAGGGGCTGAGTATGTTGTGGGAGATGAAGTAGGAATTGATTCGCTTATGAATTAATTTTTCAAAGATTTTAGAGAGAAGGGGTAAGTTGGATATTGGTCTATAATTATTCAAGTCTGCTTGATCTCCTTTATGTATCGGAATGACCCTCACTATTTGAGAACTGTAGGGAAGGTAGAGAATTTGATGGATTTGTTAAAGGGCGTTGCAATGATTGATGACAGTACTTATGAAGCTTTTTTGTATATAAAGGGTGGTAAGTATTTAAATCTCCTGCCTTGTTCTTTAGTGTGTTGATAATAAGGAAGACTTCTGTTGCATTAGTCGGAGCTAGAATAGTTTGTTCAGGTAGGTGCCAGTGAGGTAGTCATTAGGTGGGGTATCTGAGCTTAGGATTTTATTGGCAAGGTTTTCTTCTTATGGTGGAGAAGAAAACATTGAGTCTGATTGCTGTTTCAGTTGGTGGGAGTTGGGTTCATCTGGTTTTGTTAGTTTGATTGTTCTGTTTCCTGATATCTTTTTGTTCCTAGAATTTCAGACAGGGTTTTCCAGGTCTTTTTTAAATCACCTTTTAAGTTGAATAATCTGTTCTCGTAATACAAATTTTTTGCCCTTCTTATCAGCCTGGTTAGGATTGATGAGTAATGTTTTGTTTGGTCTCTGTTATGTAACCCATTCTGTACTGTTTTTCATATAGGCGCTTTATATTTATGGATTTGAGGATGCTGGGTGTTAGCCAGAAACTGTTCAATCTCTTAGCTGTGATCTGTTTAGTTTTTTTAATGCAGTGCTTGTTATAGAGGTATTGTGAAAAAATACCTCCAAGAAAATAAATACAGTGGACCCTCAGTATCGGCTGTTCCGGATATTGGCCAATTCAGATTTTGGCCACTTTTTTGGCCGAAATTCTATCCCGATTTCAGCTGTCAACTCGGAAATCGGCCGTACTGGACACGGCTATCCCACCACTCTGGCCGCATTCATTAGTCAGTTTGGCCATGTCTCTCAGAGAGTGAGGAAGACTCCACACATTCATCTAAACATTTCGTTAAAATCCACTGTTTTTTTGGGCGTTTATTGAATGCAACTGCGAAATAAGCCACCATCGGTCCAAAGAAAGTTCCTAGCAAAGTTCCTTTGGTAAGAAAGTAAGAAACATGATGGAATTAAAAACAGAAATTTTAGCAAAATACAAGTGTGGTGTACGTGTGTTCCGGCTTGCCAGGATGTATGGGAAATTCAAATCAATAATCACTTCCATCCTGGCAAAGAAAGTAGAATTCAAAGAAGCTTATGTTGTGAAAGGGGTAAATATGGAAACAAAACAAAGGTCATCAATAATCGAAGATGTTGAGACGTTATTGTTGTTGTGGATCAACAATAAACAATTAGCGGGAAATAGTGTTGTAAATCTCTACGAAAATGCCAGTGTTTTAAGAAAAACAATGTCGCCAAGAGTAAACTGTGTGTTGTGGAAAGCTAATAGTAAGGCATGAGCCCGAGTGTGAAAAAATACCTCCAGGAAAATAAATTGCTATTTAAGTGCCACTTCAATATCCTCCAATGCATAGTCTTACAGTTAAGGCTTGGCAGGGAGTCACTTCCAGGACTCTGAACTCTGCTTGGAGAAAACTGTGGCCAGATATGTCCAAGAAAAGGATTTTGAAAGGTTTGAGGCTGACCCTGATGGCCCTATGCCTGTTGTGGAATCTATTGTGTCTTTGGGGAAGTCCATGGGATGTGAGTGGCCAGGACATGGAAGAGTTGGTGGAAGACCACAAGGAAGAGCTAACCACTGAAGAGCTGCAAGACCTTCATCTGCAACAGCAACAGACCACAGCTGAGGAAATTGCTTTAGGGAGGAGGAGAGGGGAGAATGTGCCTTCTTCAGTGATTAACCCTTTGACTGTTTCAGTCATATATATACGTCTTACGAGCCACCGCGTTTGACGTATATATACTCATAAATTCTAGTGGCTTCAAATCAAGCAGGAGAAAGCTGGTAGGCCCACATGTGAAAGAATGGGTCTGTGTGGTCAGTGTGCACCATATTAAAAAAAATCCTGCAGCACACAGTGCATAATGAGGGGAAAAAATGCTCCGACCGTTTTTTTTTTAATTAAAATGCCGACTTTGTGGTCTATTTTCATATAGTATTTTTGGTTGTATTCTCATTTTCTTGGTATCATTTGATAGAATGGAAAACATATTATAGAAATTAAAGTGATTTTGATTGGTTTTACTATGAAAATAACCTGGAAATGTAGCTCAAAGTAGGGGAAATGTTTGGTTTTTGCCGATGTTCAAAAGTAAACAAATGATGTCATTTTCCAATAAATGTCCAACTAGCCATTCTATTATGCAGTCATGAATGGGGTGACATTATTTATACAATTATTACAATATTGCAGTATTCTGCATAACTGTAAATCTTCTATTTTTTGTTTGAATAAAAATTCAAAGAAGAAAGCAACAGTAATATCAGAGGGGCCTGGAGACGTGACTGATGAACAAAGAAAATGTTATTTTAGAGCCAGGAATGTCTGTATTGTTCATTCTGGACCCTATTTTGAAACTGTCATATTTTTTAATTTTCGTGAAATTGGCCAAATTGCAAATTTCTGACCATGTTATTGGATAGTTGAAATTGGTAAATGGCAGTTACTTGTACTCAAGCGATAGAAAAAATGGAATTCTAAAGAAATAGCTATGAGTTTGGTCAACTGGAACAACAGAATTAGCCGAAAATAGGGCTCAAAGTGGGCAAAATCGCCGATTCGTAAATATCGCCGAGGTTGTTAACTTTGCGAGAGCGTAATTCCATCAGTTTTCCATCAAATTTCATTCTTTTGGTGTCATTACCATCGGGAAAAGATTCTCTATCATTTCCAGGAGACACCTCAGGATTTGGGGTTGTGACAGTCACGGGGTTAAGGACATGTGTGCAAAGTGGAGTGAGTTGCAAAGTTTTGTAGAGAAATATCACCCTGACCAAGCTGAAACAAGCCATATCTGCAACATGTTCAGTGGCAAAACCTTGTCCCACTTCAGGCAAATCTTAAAGAGATGCCAGAAACAGACCTCTCTGGAGAGTCATTTTGCACGACAGGGGTGCAGTGACTCTCAAACTGGTCATAGTGGCAGTGAAAGAAAAAAGGGAAGTAACCCCAGAGAGGGCTTGGATACCTGAAATCATTATGAACAGGGATTACCCTTCCAAACAATAATCAGACCTCCCTCTCTCCTCCTCCTGACTTCCATAAGCCAACAAAAGTCTTCAATAAAGGTATGTAATAGTGATTTAAATGTTCATTTATTTATTTTATTTAGTTCTCATTGTTTTGTGTATGTAAAACTATAGTTAATCTTCAAAAAATGTATTTTTTGGTTAATATTTTTGGGTGTCTGGAACGGATTAACCCTTTCAGGGTCCAAGGCCAAAATTATTTTTTCTTACAGAATTAAAGAGCATATTTTTGTGAAGGTAATAAAACAAAAAAAATTAGAATCTGATCAGTACTTACCGAGATACAGTGCCAAGAAGTTTATAGAAAATGATGTGGTGGTGGCAACATCAACGAATTCCACATACCATAATTTCAGTGGACCCCCGCATAACGATGGCATCACATAGCGATTTTTCCGCATACCGATTACTTTTATCGGAAAATTTTTTTCCGCGCATACCGATTAAAA
>NW_026467028.1:0-13118 GCF_026875155.1 Cherax quadricarinatus
GAACTTGAAAAAACCGAAATATGGTAAAATGATGTTTTACCCCTTTTTCGACTTTTTGGAGGTTTTGAGCACTTTTCACAGAAACCTTTCTTTTTAGCTAAAATACATGGATTTTCTATTAAGTACTTTCGCAAAAAAATTAAATTCCATCGAAATTCTGAAAAAAAAAATTTAGAAAACCCATGAATTTTAGCAAAATTAGTTTCGTCTAAAAAGTGTTCAAAATGCAAAAAAATCGCCAAAATATGCGTAAAACCTTTTACCATTTTTTTCGATTTTTTCAATGCTTTGGTATTTTTAAAAAAAAAAAAAATATAAATGCTTGAAAAAAAGGGAAATAGCTGAAGCTTGAAAAAATCGAAAAAAAATATGGTAAAATGTGTTTTGCCGCATATTTCAAAACGATTTCGAGCATTTAGAGCATTCTAAAATTCGAAAAAAAAGTTGAAAACCCATAAATTTTAGCTAAAAATCGGGTTTGTCTAAAAAAGGTTGTAAATGCAAAAAAACGTCGAAAAATGCGAAAAAACATCTTTTTAAAACCCTATTTTTCGATTTTTTTCAATGCTTCAGCTTTTTCATATTTTTCAAGCATTTCATATATTTATGTATTTTTTTAAAAATCCCAAAAAGCATTGAAAAAATCAAAAAAACATGGTAAAATGATTTTTTACTGCATATTTCGAGATTTGGGGGATTTTGAGCCTTTTCCACAAACCTTTCTTTTAGCAAAATCATGGATTTTCATATTTAATTTACTTTCACATAAAATTCAATTCCATCAGCAATTCTGAAAAAAAAAGTTAGAAATCCATGAATTTTAGTAAAAATTATTTCGTCTGAAAAGTGTTCTAAATCTAAAAATCGTCGAAAAGCAGAAAAAACATCATTTTACCCTATTTTTCGTTTTTTTCAATGCTTCAGTTATTTCATATTTTCAAGCATTTCAAATTCATATTTTTTTTAAAAAATTCCAAAAGCATTAAAAAAATCGAAAAATATGGTAAAATGATGTTTTTCATATTTCGACGATTTTTAGTTTTTGAACACTTTTCAGAAAACCTGATATTTTAGCTAAAATTCATGGATTTTAAAATTTTTTTTATAGAATGCTGAGGGAATTGAATTTTATGCTGAAAGAAACTTAAATAAATTTTAGGTAGTATTGATCAATTATTTTTCAAGGTGAAAACCATGTATTTTACTAAAAAAAAAAGGGTTTTGTGTGAAAAGTACCAAAATCCCCCAAATCGTCGAAATACGTAAAACCAAATTTTTTTCGATTTTTTCTGTTTTTGGTATTTTTAAAAAAATTATGAAATATAAAAAAGCTTGTTTAATATGAAATAGCGAAGAATTGAAAAAATCGAAAAAATGGAAAAATGTGTTTTGGCCGCAAATTTCGGGATTTCGAGCTTTAAAGGCATTTCTAGCAATTCTGATAAAGAAGTTTGAAAACCCATAATTTTTACTAAAATATAGGTTTTTTGGGAAAGTGTTCTAAATGCTATAAAGTCAAAAAATTTCAGTAAAACATCATTTTACCTATTTTTCGATTTTTTAAATGCTTTTGCATTTTTAAAAATACTGAACATTAAAAAAAAACGAAAAAATGGTAAAAGATGTTTGCTGCATATTTCCGTTCGAGCTTTTTGAGCACTTCTGCAATTCTGATAAAGAAGTTTAAAATCCTGAATTTTAGCTAAAATATATTTTTGTCTGAAAAGTGTTCTAAAGCAAAATCGTCGAAATAGCGAAAAATCTTTTTAACCATATTTTTCGATTTTTTTCAATGCTTCATTGTTTTTCATATATTTCATATTTTTTTTAAAAAAATATCAAAAAGCATTGAAAAAATCAAAAAATATGGAAAAATTTTTTTTCCGAAAATTTTTCGACTTTTCGAGAATTTAGAGCATTTACAATCGATAAAGAAGTTTAAAAAATCCATAATTTTAGTTAAAATTCAGGTTTTCTAAAAAGTTTTCAAAATGCTATAAACGTCGAAATATGCAGTAAAAAATTTTTTACCATATTTTTTTTTTTTTTTTTGCTTCAGCTATTCAAAATTATCAAGCTTTATTTTTTCATATATATTTTAAAATCCCAAAAAAGCTTAAAAAAAATCGAAAAATTTGGGTTTTTACTGCATATTTCGACGTTTTGGAGGTTTTTGAGCATTTTCACACAAACCTTTCTTTTAGCAAAAATAAAAGGATTTTCACCTTGAAATATAAATTGACTCATCAACATAAAAGTCATTTTTAAAATTTTACTTTCACAAAATTTTTCAATTCCATCAGCAATTTGAAAAAAAAATTTGAAAATCCATGAATTTTAGCTAAAATATCAGGTTTGTTAAAAAGTTTCCCAAATGCTAAAAATCTCGAAATATGCAGTAAAAACATTTTAAAACCATATTTTTCGATTTTTTCAATGCTTTTGGTTTTTTTTAAAAAAATATGAAATAATAAAAGCTTGAAATATATGAAATAATAAAGCATTGAAAAAATCGAAAAATGGGTAAAATGATTTTTTTACGCATATTTCGACGTTTTTTAGCTTTTTAAAACTTTTCAACAAACCTAAATTTTTTTGTAAAATTCGGATTTTAAATTTTTTTATCAGATTGCTGATGGAATTGAATTTTATGCTGAAAGAACTTAAATATGATTTTTTAGTGTAGTATTGAGTCTAAATTTTAAAGAGTGAACCCCCAATGTATTTTAGCTAAAAGAAAGGTTTTGTGAAAAGGGGGTTTTAAATAATTTAAATAGATTAAATGGGGGTTTTAAATAAAATTACTGGGGGTTTATATCAAGAAGTGTAAACAAAGAAGTCCAGAGGGCATGCTGCAGCTTTTTACATCTTAGAAAGGGCCCCACCTAGATTATGCAGCTCAATTCTGGTCTCTAATTTAAAAAATGACATAAATTTGTTTTAAAAACATTCAGGAGGAGACTAAAATTTAAAACATCATTTGAAATCTTCCTTATGAAGAAATATTGAAGACTCTTTAAGTTACATTCATTTGTTAGACGAAAATGAGGGAGACCTGACGAAGTTATAATGGAAGATAGGATTTGGGGTTTGGTCCAAAAGTTTGTTAGTGGGATAATTGGGAAAAACCTGCCTAGTATGGGCCCAAAAAGCCTGATGCAGTGTTCCTCCTTTCTTTTGTTCCATGTTTAATAAAGGGGTTTTAACAAGGGTTTTAGGTATTTTCCAAGAGAGAACCCGCATAAGGGTTTAAATTGAAAGTTTGATTTAGAAAGGGCAAGGGAAAATATTGGTTTTGGAAAAAAGGGGTAGTAAGAGTGGAAAAGAACCTAGTTTGGGTTTTTTGTGGCAGACTTTGGGGATTTCAAATTTAGGTTTTGGGTAAATACATAGTGGGGGGGGTTGGATTTTAGTGGGACTTGAACATCAGAGCTTATTTCTGGGTAGCATTGGGAAAATTGGGTTGGTCAAATGTTTGTTAGTGGGATGCATTGTAAAGGACCTGCCTAGTATGGGCCAACAGGCCTGCTGCAGTTTTTCCTCCTTTCTTATGTTCTTAAGAAAACACAAGGACAAAAGTGCAACTAATGTCACACTTTATGAAATGAAAACTTAGTTGCAAATATATGAGTGGGAGGGGCTGGGTTTGATTGGTGTCAATGGGTACGGAGTTATTTCTTGAGTAGCTTTAGGTAGATGTCGTTTTGATAAGGACCTGCCTCGTAGGGGCCAGTAGGCCTTCTGCGTGTTCCTACATTCTTATTTCTTATGTTCTTTTTCCAGGATTCTTCGGTATTGATGTTGTCTTCTGTGGCAATAAGTCTTGAGTTTCTGTAGTTTATCAAGTGGTTGTGTGAATTACGGTGTTGGACGCAGGGATTCCTTGTGTCGTCAGACCTGCTTTCGTATTGGTGTTCTGAAAAACGTGTTTGGAGGTCCCTTGATGTTTCGCCCACGTATAACTTGTTGCCATTGTGTCGGTATTTTATACCAAATTTTTTTCCATCCAGGACGAAGGTGAAAAGGGAAAAAATAGGACCTCTGAAATTTGGGGAATGGACAGCTGACGGATAATGAACTGGAAATGTGTTTTCCCTTTTTAATGACTATTTTTTGTCAGTTTTTTTTCACAGGAAGATGTAAATGAGATTCCAGTAATTAAACATTATTTAGTTTTCCCGATGAATATAAGTTAACTAATATTACTGTCACGAGGGACATGGTTATTAAACAGGTGTGATATACCGTCCCCCAAATTTAGATAGGGACCAGGGAAGACTACTATGGGAGGAAATTGTTAGGGCCACAAGGCACGATAATGTAGTAATTCTAGGAGACTTTTAACTTTAGTCATATTGATTGGAATTTCTTGACTGGGGAAATTTTGAATCATACGACTTCTTTAGAAGTAGTTCAGGATTGTTTTCTGAAGCAGTTTTGGACAGAACCTACAAGGGTAATAACCTGCTTGACTTAGTTCTGGCAAACAATGAATCCCTGTTAATAATTTAGAAGTTTCAGAAGAACTGGGTGCTACGACCACAAATCAATTACATTTAGAATTGAATGGAAGTATGATGTAGGGATAACTCAGTAACAGTCCCAGATTTTCGCTTAGCAGATTACGATGGGCTTAGAGAACACTTATCATCTGTTTACTGGGGTAACGAAGAGAGCTATCAATATGACAGTTTTCTGAACACAATACTCTGCTCAAAGAACATTTAATCCCTATAAAGAAATTAGATCAAAAAGAAAATGACCCAAAATGGATGAATAATAGGCTGAAATATCTACTAGGGCATAAGAAAGGAATTTATAGGCGTAATCAAAAGAGGCGAGGGGTCATCTTATGAATCAGTATATTGACTCTAAGAGGACATAAAAAGGTGGATAAGAAAAGCTAACCGGACTATGAAATTAAAGGATGCTAAGGGATTCATAAAAGCTAACCCTAAAATAGTTTTTCAGGTATCTAGAACAAAAGTCAGAGAAAGATAGGCCCCTTAAAAATAATATGGGCACTTTACTGACAAAGAGATGAAAATGTGCTCGATTTTAAATAATTATTTTCTCCTCTCGGTTTTTACCAGCAGGAGAGACACTAGTAGTGGCCATTCCGGTAATTAATTTTAAAGTGGGCCAGAAGAAGATAAATAGTAACATCAAAGTCACTAGTGAAATGGTTGTGAAGCAATAGAGACCGACTTTGGGAAAAGAAAGCAAAATAAGTCACCCGTCCTGATGAGGTTTTTTCAGGGGTCTAAAGAATGCAAAATGGAAGTCTGTGAACCATATAACTAATATTTTTAAATTATCTCTTCAAACAGTGTATTTGTCTGATAAGTGGAAGATGGCTAATGTAATTTCAATTTTTAAAACAGGTTGACAAGTCGTTACCGTCAAATTAACCGCCCGAAAATATGCCTGACCTCAATGTAGGCAAATTACTAAGAGTCAATTATAAAGCTCAAAATTAAAGAAGCCATCTCGATAAGCATAGCTTGATTAATGATACTCCTAGCATGGAGTTCACAAGAGGGTCCGTCTTGTCTAACTAATTTATTAACTATTTTTTCAGTAAAGCTTTTGAGGCTGTGGACCACGAATAAAGAATTTGATATTATACTAGATATTAGTAAGGCATTTGATAGAGTTCCGCACCAAAGACTGTTGAAGAAAGTAGCAGCTCATGGCAATGGGGAAAAGTGCTCTCAGTGGATACGAATCATGGCTCACAGACAGGAAGCAGAGAAGGTCCAAAAATGGGGGTAAAATCCGAGTGGGGATCATTACAAGTGGCGTTCCAGGGATCATCTTGGGCCCGTTTTGTTTATAATAATATCAATGATCCCTTGATGAAGGAATTACTAGTGATATGAGCAAATTCGCCGATGACACGAAGATAGGTAGTGATAATTGATTCAAACGTAGATGTTAGGGAACTTCAGGGGGATTTAGACAAACTCTACTCTTGGTCAGAAAAGTGGGCAGATGCATTCAATGTGATAAATGCAAGGTTCAGACCTCGGAAGTGTCCATAACCCTAGCACTTATAAGTTAAATAATTTGAAACTTAGCCAAACGATTGCGAAAAGGACTTGGGGGTTATGGTAAGCAGTCAGACCTACAACCAAGACAGCAAAGCCTAAGCGTACTAATAAGGCAAATAGATTACTTTGGGATTTATATCAAGAAGTGTAAGCAACAGAAGTACAGAGGTTGATACTGCAGCTTTATAACATCATTAGTAAGGGCGCTCACCAAGATTATGCAGCTCAATTCCTGGTCCTCCATAGTACAGAACGGTACATAAATTCGTTAGAAAACATTCAGCGTAAGGATGACTAAATTAAACATAGCATTAAAATCTTCCTTAATGAGAAAGAATTGATGAAGCTCCTTAAGTTACATTCACTTGTTAGACGAAGAATGATGGGAGACCTGATCAGGGTATAAGTGGAAGATAGGTATAATAACGGGATATTAACAAGGTCTTGAGGATATCTCTCCAAGAGTGAACCCGCAGTAAATGGATTTTAAATTAGACAAGTTAGATTAGAAAGGACATAGGAAAGTATTGATTTGGAAATAAGGGTAGTAGAAGAGTGGAACAGTCCCTACCTAGTTGGGTTATTGAGGCTAGGACTTTGGGTAGTTTAAATTTAGGTTGGACTCAGATAAGTACATGATTGAGGAGGTGGTTGATTTGAAGGGGACTGCTTCTTGGGTGGCATTGAAATTGGTTGGTCAAATGTTTGTTAGTGGTAATGAATTGTAAAGGACCTGCCTATTATTGGGCCAACAGGCCTCTGCAGTGATTCCTCCTTTCTTATGTTCTATGATCATTATGTTACAATAATGTGTTCTTTTACTTTGCATATATGTCTGTGAATCTTACCAAACATAACATAAAATGCAGTATGCTATGATTGTAATAGGGAAATTTAGATAGGAAAAAAAAAGGACTACATAGTTAGAGATTGTAGACGCTAAAAACCTTGGGTAGTTTAAAATTTAGGTTTTGGATAAATTACCATTAAGGGAGAGGCATGGGATTTGATCGTTTCTTAACACGAGTAAATAGAATTTTCCAAGCTTTTTCTTGAGAAACTTGGGGAAAACTAATATTTGGCAAATAAGATGAATAGTGAAAGTAGATTGTGAAAGTCTGCATATTCAGATTGATTTGATTCTATTCTAGATTGATAGACTGTATAAAGCACAGACTTCCGACCTGTAACTTAGGCTTTGAGTGAGACCTGTTTTTAAACTCAAGGTAGACCTGTAACTTTGCTTTAAGAGGTGACCCTGCGCAGACGTGACCTGTACTTAGCTCAGACGTGACCTGTACTTAAGATCCAGAGGAAACCTAGAACTTAGCTCAGAGGTGACCTGTACTTTTAGTCTCATGATGACTTACATATGCCCATCAGCGAGCTTATTTCTTATGTAGCAATGAAAATTGGGTTGGGGCAAATGTTTTTTTATTGGGATGAATTGTAAAGGACCTGCATATATAGCCAACCGGCCTCCCTGCACCCAAACTGTTCTTCCTTCTTAATGTTCTTAAGTATGGGCCAACAGGCCCTAACTGCAGTGTTTCCACCTCAAGTTCACGATGTTACTCTTTTGGTGGTTTTGCTATAGTATATTTATTCTTTTATTATTTTAACAGATCTCTTTTAAAAAATGAACTAAGTGCTGAATCATCATTGGAAGCTAAAACACTTGTAGTTTTTGAAATTTTTGGTTTATAAATCAAGAGGAGAGTAGACCTGAATAGCTGCGATTGTAGGTCCAGATTCTGTTTCTTCCTTGTTTTAGTTGGAATGAGCTGTAACTGACTAAGTAAGTCCATGGCATTAGACAGAAAGTGACTAGGTCTTACTCTCGTGGCCACTAGGCCTGCTACAAAATGCTCTACTAATAAGTTAGAATATTATTGGCAAAATACATGGAAAATTCAAAGACGTCATTAATGAACTCATAATGAGAAAATTCTTTGTCCTAAAAGCTTTGTGTCGGTTATCATTATTAATAAAGAATACAAACTGTCATCATGTCTTTGATACATTTGATCATTGTTTCTGTATTCATTATCGAGGAAAGATGAAGTCGACCAATTCAAGAATTCCCATAAATATTGTGAATTGTGTTTTGTGCCACATCTACGAAGACTTTTCTCCAAAGAAGAGAAGATTTTGGAAAGAACTTAACAGAATTGCCATTGTTTACTGCAAATTATAACTTTCTTGAGAGTATATTCTAAGTTAGTACATATCTTGCAAGGCAAATTTCATAATCACATAGCATTAGCTTTTTCTCGACATTCGAATGATTCCTCTTCTTCTCGTCCAAGACAACGAACCTCCTGAATTGACTAACCATCTTGAAGAACTTTGGAACGACCGATTGAAACAAAGGCAAGAAATTCCTATGAGCCTTCATAACATTCTTCGTTTATAAGTCACATTCACCTAATACTTAATTCATCACCTGACAGTTTCTTTTCAAAAAGGCACCTTACTTAAACAGAAGAAAATAAAGCACTAGCATTCGTTCCTTTATGAACCATAATAACATGAAGAACATAAGAAATGAGGAACACTGCAGCGGCCTGCTGGCCCATACTAGGCAGGTCCTTTACAATTCATCCCAAAACTAACAAACATTTGACATACCCGAATTAACAATGTGCTACCCAAGAAAAAAGCTCTATGTGGCAAGTCCCACACAAATCCAACCCATCCCACTCATTATTTATCCAACCTAAATTTGAAAACTACCCAAAGTCCTAGCCTCAATAACCCAACTAGGTAGCCTGTATGCACTCTTCTACTAACCCTATTTTCCATAAGAACATAAGAACATAAGTAAAGAGGAGGATCACAGCAGCAGGCCTGTTTGGTGGGTCATACTCCATCGGCATGTCGTTTACAATCCATCCCACTAACAAAAAAGTATTTGCCAAATCCAATTTTAATGCTCCCTAAAAAATAAGGTCATTGGATCCACTCTATCCACTCATTAGCAAGAGCCACTCAAAATCAAGAGGTGTTTTCTTGTAACTAAGATGCCATTGTTTGCAGTGTCTGGTATTACAATACTGAGAGGTTGGTAGGTAGACCACAGGCAAGGCAACATTTAGGCAACTTTATTCCGAAACGTACGCCTTCACAGTAGGCTTCTTCGTCGAATACCCAGAAAGTAGGGCAGGAACAGTAGAGATATGAAGACGATGAAATCAGTCCATCACCCTTGAGTCATAGATTTGAGATTGAGCAGTTTCAGTTCCATATCCCCGGAATAAATTAAAGGTGGAAATACATGGATGATTCACTTAAATTATGAATGAGATTAAGACACATGTGCCACATCTGGGTATCATTATTGTACACGTTTCGTTCGCCAACCAGAGCTTTTTATCAATACAAATCTAGGACATAAGTCGTGAATGTCCTCAGAATTAAGATTCCATGAATGTTGCAGTGTCTGACAGTGTGTGTACTAATGGTATATAATACCCGACAAGATTGAGATTAGACACATTGCACATCTAGGGTATCTTGTCCTAGAAATTGTATTGATAAAGCCTCTGGATGGCGAAACGTCTACAATATAGATACCCAGAGTTGCACAAGTGTCTTAATCTCATCTTGTAGGAATTATATACCATTCGTACACAACTTGTCAGACACTTGCAACATCATGGAATGCTTAATCTGAGGACATTCACGACATATTTCCTAGAATTTTTGTATTTATAAAGCCACTGATGGCGAAACGTCTACAAAAAAGATACCAGATGTTCACATGTGTCTTAATCCATCTTGTCGTTAATATATACCATTCGTATCACATATTTAATGAATATCCTGTGGAGATAGTTTAGATACTAGGATCTACACTCTCATCTGAAGCGACAGAATAGAAAATACTTGTGAACATAAAAAGACGGGAACACTGCAGCAGGCCTACTGGTCATGTGAGACAGGTCCAAATGTCTCCATGACCTAAACCCAAGAACCCAACGTGTCAGGTATTCGTTTGAAAATTGAAATGTTGCATTAGAGAAATTTTTTTTCACTCCCTCGTTTTTGATGGGAAAACATTGGGTAGCATCAATTTTGGTTGGATAAATTTGTGAGAGCAAGACAGGTATGTATTTAAATTTGAGAACATGCATCTCAGGTGAAACAGTTATTCAAAGATGACAAACATTGCTTGTGTAATAACTGAAAATGAACTTGGCATTGCTGTCCAATTTTCTGAACATGAGCTGATATCGAAGAAGGACTCTGGTAATAGGGTAGTTTGTTTGGGTAATTGGGTACTTTTAGTTGTAATAGGGAATTTGTTTGTTAAAACATAGTTTTTAATACTATAGTTTGTTAATAAGAACATAAGAACATAAGAATGTATGAACACAGCCGAAGGCCTACTGGCCCATACAGGCAGGTCCACCCTTAACACAACGACATCTACCTAAAGCAACTCAATAAATAACTCCCCGTACCCCTTGACACCAATCAAACCCAGGCCCCTCACCCACCCATATAATTTTGTCCAGTCCTCTTCTTAAAGCTACCCAAGGTCCTAACCTCTATCACCCCACTGGAAAATCGGGAACTGATTGTACGCATCAACAACACTGTTAGATTTAATGTGATATTAAATAGATTACTGGTATTTATATCTTGGTCTGGAGAATGGCAGATGAAGATTTAATGTGGATAAGATTAAGAGGAACTTGCCCTTGGTACTGAAAATAACCCTCGAAGCTATAATCTAGGTGAAGGTAGAGCGTGATCATACAGAATGAGAAAAAGACTTGGGTCATGGTAAGCAGAAATCTAAAGCAAGACAGCAGTGCCTCAAAGTGCGCAACAAGGCCAACAGATTACTTTGGAATTATCTCAAGAAGTAATAAGTACAGAAGTCCAACAAGTATTTTACAGCTCTATACATCACAAGTGAGGCCCTCAAGTTAGATTATGGCTGCACAGTTTTTTGGTCCCCTTACAACATATGGACATAGACTCATTAGAGAACATACCTGAGAAGAATGACTAAAAGAATTACTGTGTAAGGAACCTCCCCGTATAAGATAAACTAAAGCTTAATCATACCACTCTCTGGATAGGCGTAGAATGAGGGGAGATATACATTGAAGTGTATAAGTGGATGACGTGCATAAACAATGGAAACATTATAAAGTACAGAGGGTGGGTCGAACCAGTAAGTAACCCCGGAATAATGGATTTAAGTTGGAATAAATTTAGATTTTAGAAAGGACAATAGTGGTAAGTACTGGTTTTCTAACAAGTTGTAGATGCGTGGAACAGTCCTTCCCAGAGGGGTGATAGAGGTTAGGAAGACACTATGGGTAGCTTAAGAAGAGACTGGACAAGTATATGATTGGGAGGCTGGGTTTGATTGGAGTCAAGGGGTACGGGCGTTGGTTTCTTGAGTAGCCTTTAGGTAATGTACCGTTTTGATAAGGACCTCCTCGTATGGGCCAGATAGGGCCTTCTGCAGTGTTCCTACAATTTCTTATATTCTTATGTTCTTAAGTGTAAGCAACAGGAGTGTTCCATTAGGTCATGCTGCAGCTTTATACATCATTAGTACGGAGCCTCACCTAGATTATGCAGCTCAAATCTGGTCCTACTTAAATACAGAATGGAACAATAAATACGTTAAAGACATTCAGCGTGGATGACTAAATTAATACATAAGCTATAGAAAATCTTCCTTATGAAGAAATATAGAAGAATCTTAAGTTTACATTCAAATTTTAAGACGAAGAATGGGGGAGACCTGATCTAAAAGTGTAAAAGTGGAAGATAGGTCTTTGGGTTGGTCCAAATTTTGTTAGTGGGATTAATTGTAAAAAGACCTGCCTAGTATGGGCCAACAAGCCTGATGCAGTGTTCCTCCTTTCTTAAGTTCCTATGTATTACAAAGGGGATAATAACAAGGTCCTTAGGATATCTCTCCAAGAGAGAACCCGCAGTTAAAGATTTAAATTAGATAAGTTAAGATTTAGAAAAGGACTTATAGGAAGAATTGGTTTGGAAATAGGGTTGAGATGTAGTGGAACAGACTACATGTTGGGTTATGAGGCGAGGACATTGATAGTTTCAAATTTAGTTGGATAAATACATGAGGTGGGAGGGGTTGGATTTGATGGGACTTGAACATCAGGAGCATATATTTTGGGTAGCATTGAAAAATTGGGTTGGTCAAATGTTTTGTTAGTGGGATGAAATGTACAGGACCTGCCTAGTTTGGGCCAACAGGCCTGTTGCAAGTGTTCCTCCATTTCGTATGTACTTATGAAAACACAAGGACCAAAAGTTGCAACTAATGTCACCCTTTAGAAATGTAACTTAGTTGCCAATGTGTTCGTTTACTTTGCAATATTGTCTGTATTTTTTCCCCATTATCCAAACATACATAAGATGCTGTAGCTAAGTTTGTAATAGAAAAAAAAGTCTACATAGTAGAGTTGTTGACGCAAAAAACTTGGGTATTAAAATTTAGGTGGATACTACATTAGGTAAAAGAAAATCCAATTTTTTTAAACATTAAAAAAATTTTTCAAAAATATTTGTAAAATTAATTAAATTTTTTCAATAAATTTGATTTTCAATTTTAAAAAAAAGGATGGGAACTTCCAAACCCTTTTAAACTTTTAAAAGGACTGTTTTTCTCGGGGCCTTTTGTAATTGCCCCCCCGTACTTACCTCAAATCCGTATTTTAAAATCCAAAAAGACTTATCGGGGCCCTTTTTAGTGGTGCTTCAATGAATAGAGTTTTTTCCTTTGAGCTTTGAAAATTGGGTTGGCAAATGTTTTTTATGGGATAAATTGTAAAGGACCCTTTATCCAACAGGCCCCTGCATGTTTTTCCTTTTTTTTTTTTGGGGAAAAATTTTTTTTTCCCCCAATTTCAGTTTTTTTTTTTGGTTTTAAGTATTTTTTTTTTTTTTTTAAAAAAATTTTTTTAAAGGTTTTTTTTCTCTTTGGTAAAACTGTTAGTTTTAAATTTTTTAGTTAAAAAAAAAGTGGGTTGACCGAAAGCTTCATGGCAAAAGGTTTTTGGGGTTTTG
>NW_026467029.1:0-13698 GCF_026875155.1 Cherax quadricarinatus
CAAATGTACATTTTAAACCCAATTTTGCGAGGGGAGGTTTTACATATGCAGAATGGTTTATCATCTCGGGGGGGATCGAATTCCTCTGCAATGGCTAACACATGCCTTTACTGAGAGAGATCTGAAGGAATATCTACAAAAGATACAGGTACAATCACTAGTGACTGTGGAATACTAACTCGTCTGCTAGGAGTACTCAAATCGACTATTCGATACAGTAATTCTTGGCTCATTACAAAGTCACTAATGGGGACTGGGGGCTCACAGTAAGAATAAGATCTTCCTGGAGCAGGAATCGAATCACACCAGAACACAAGGGATCGGTTCTTTGGGCATTTTGACATCCTCGGACAGTAAATGGAGGATCTGCAGTAACTACACTAACGTGTCGCGATAAAGCATCTGCGACTACATTTGACTTGCCAGGTAAATGTTCAAAAGTGGGATTGAACTCTTGGATAGTCAAGGACCATCTGGCTAACCTTCCAGTAGGCTGTTTGTTCTGGAATAAAGGTAACAGTTCTTCCTTACTGGAGGAAAGAACAAACTCGGTGGAGTGGATGACTCCCCCCGGTTATGGTGACAGCGGTGGGATAAGGTAGACACACTTGTAGGATGGTAGGTTTATTGTCAGACTGAGATGAGAGATGGAGCCCAGTGCCTAGCCTGTCTACGCCTTGAAGGTCTGCCGCCGAGTGAGGACGGGACAGAGGGATCACTGCCCATGTGTATCCCATGACGTCACACAAAGCCACAGGCCTACGAGGGATCTCGTGTCTAAAGCACAGGGATGATACTAATATGCTATGCTATATAATACTGGGAATACAGGGATCAGCAACTATGCTGACATGAAGTCTCCCAGCTCAGACTGACACTACTGAAGTCTCCCAGCTCAGACTGACACTACTGAAGTCTGCCAGCTCAGACTGACACTACTGAAGTCTCCCAGCTCAGACTGACACTACTGAATCCTTTCCCCGCTCAGACTGACACTACTGAAGTCTCCCAGCTCAGACTGACACTACTGGAGTCTCCCAGCTCAGACTGACACTACTGGGAAATCTCCCAGCTCAGGCTGACACTACTGAAGTCCCCAGCTCAGACTGACACTACTGAAAGTCTCCCAGCTCAGACTGACACTACTGAAGTCTCCCAGCTCAGACTGACACTACTGAAGTCTCCCAGCTCAGGCTGACACTACCGAAGTCTCCCAGCTCAGACTGACACTAAATGAAGTCTCCCAGCTCAGACTGACCCCTACTGAAGTCTCCCAGCTCAGACTGACACTACTGAAGTCTCCCAGCTCAGGCTGACACTACTGAAGTCTCCCAGCTCAGACTGACACTACTGAAGTCTGCCCGCTCAGGCTGACACTACTGAAGTCTCCCAGCTCAGACTGACACTACTGAAGTCTCCCAGCTCAGACTGACACTACTGAAGTCTCCCAGCTCAGGCTGACACTACTGAAGTCTCCAAGCTCAGGCTGACACTACTGAAGTCCCCCAGCTCAGGCTGACACTACTGAAGTCTCCCAGCTCAGACTGACACTACTGAAGTCTCCCAGCTCAGGTTGACACTACTGAAAATCTCCCAGCTCAGGCTGACACTACTGAAGTCTCCCCGCTCAGCTGACACTACTGAAGTCTCATAGCTCAGGCTGACACTACTGAAGTCTCCCAGCTCAGACTGACACTACTGAAGTCTCCCAGCTCAGGCTGACCACTATGAAGTCTCCCAGCTCAGACTGACACTACTGAAGTCTGCCAGCCAGACTGACACTACTGAAATCTCCCAGCTCAGACTGACACTACTGAAGTCTGCCAGGTCAGACTGACACTACTGGAAATCTCCCAGCTCAGACTGACACTACTGAAGTCTCCCAGCTCAGACTGACACTACTGAAGTCTGCCAGGTCAGACTGACACTACTGAAGTCTCCCAGCTCAGCTGACACTAAATGAAGTCTCCCAGCTGAGGCTGACACTAAATGAAGTCTCCCAGCTCAGGCTGACACTACTGAAGTCTCCCAGATCAGACTGACACTACTGAAGTCTCCAGCTCAGTCCAGGACACTACTGAAGTCTCCCAGCTCAGACTGACACTACTGAAGTTTTGCCAGCTCAGGCTGACACTACTGAAGTCTCCCAGCTCAGACTGACACTACTGAAGTCTCCCAGCTCAGACTGACACTACTGAAGTCTCCCAGCTCAGCTGATACTACTGAAAATCTCCCAGCTCAGGCTGGCACTACTGAAATCTCCCAGCTCAGGGTGACACTACTGAAGTCTCCACTCAACTGACAGTACTGAAGTCTCCCAGCTCAGGCTGACACTACTGGAAGTCTCCCAGCTCAGGCGACACTACTGAAGTCTCCCAGCTCAGGCTGACACTACTGAAGTCTGCCCGCTCAGGCTGACACTACTGAAGTCTCCCAGCTCAGACTGCACTACTGAAGTCTCCCCGCTCAGGCTGACACTACTGAAGTCTGCCAGCTCAGACTGACACTACTGAAGTCTCCCAGCTCAGACTGACACTACTTTAAATCTGCCAGCTCAGACTGACACTACTGAAGTCTCCAGCTCAGACTGACACTACTGAAGTCTCCCAGCTCAGGGTGACACTACTGAAGTCTCCCAGCTCAGCTGACACACTGAAGTCTGCCAGCTCAGACTGAAAACTACTGAATCTGCCAGCTCAGACTGACACTAAATGAAGTCTCTCAGCTCAGACTGACACTACTGAAGTCTGCCAGCTCAGACTGACACTACTGAAGTCTGCCAGCTCAGACTGACACTACTGAATTCTGCCAGCTCAGACTGACACTACTGAAGTCTGCCAGCTCAGACTGACACTACCTGAGTCTGCCAGCTCAGACTGACACTACTGAAGTCTCCCAGCTCAGACTGACACTACTGAAGTCTCCCAGCTCAGACTGACACATACTGAAGTCTCCAGCTCAGGCTGACACTACTGAAGTCTCCCAGCTCAGGCTGACACTACTGAAGTCTCCCAGCTCAGACTGACACTACTGAAGTCTCCCAGCTCAGACTGACACTACTGAAGTCTCCCAGCTCAGGCTGACACTATGAAGTCTCCAGCTCAGGCTGACACTACTGAAGTCTCCCAGCTCAGCTGACACTACTGAAGTCTCCCAGCTCAGGCTGACACTACTGAAGTCTCCCAGCTCTGGCTGACACTACTGAAGTTCAGACTGGTATAACTTCAGTCTGGTCTGGACTGGGTGGCAGGGACCCCTGAAGGTCCTCCAGGCAGACAGATCCAGGTAGGACTGCAGTAGACAGACCGGGTAGACTCCAAATAGACAGACAGGTAGATTCCAGGTAGACAGACCAGGTAGACTCCAGGTAGACAGACCAGGTAGACTCCAGGTAGACAGACCAGGTAGACTCCAGGTAGACAGACCAGGTAGACTCCAGGTAGACAGACCAGTAGACTCCAAGTAGGACAGACCATGAAGCTCCAGGTAGACAGACCAGGTAACTCCAAGTAACAGACCAGGTTAGATTCCAGTAGACAGACCGGAAGACTCCAGGTAGACAGATCAGGTGACCCCCAGTAGACAGACCCAGGTAGACTCCAGGTAGACAGATCAGGTAGATCCAGTAGAAGACAGTAGACTCCAGGTAGCTGACAGGTAGACTCCGGGTACCAGACCAGGTAGACTCCAGGTAGAAGACAGGTAGACTCAGGTAGACAACCAGGTAGACTCCAGGTAGGACAGACCAGGTAGACTCCAGGTAGACAGACCAGGTAGACTCCAGGTAGACAGACCAGGTAGACTCCAAGTAGACAGACCAGGTAGATTCCAGGTAGACAGACCAGGTAGACTCCAGGTAGACAGACCAGGTAGACTCCAGGTAGACAGACCAGGTAGACTCCAGGTAGACAGACCAGGTAGACTAACAATTCGGCCAAATCAAATCCTGGACAAGAAATATTAAGCTCTATATTAATTAAAATATTACCCAGAAATATTTCCCAATCACGTAATATTACCTCAGTGTCCTGGTGTTGCAATCAACACATCATCGGAAACTTGCAATGTTGCAGGAGCAGATAGGAAGTCCCAACCATCTTCTGGGACCTGATATTCACATGTCGGCTGTATCGTAAGCTCCTGATGATGTGTTGATTGCAAGACGAAAGGCCTAGAGTTATTCAACTCCCTCTGTGGTTGTTTTGTATGCATAGCCGTGTATGAGGTAGTGCCGGCAATGTATTCGCTTATATGTGGTTGCAAGAGTCGAGTCACAGCTCCCGACCCCTGCAACCACATATAAGTGAATACATTGACAGCAATACATAGACTAACTAAGAGAGCTGGATGGTAGAGCTGGATGGTAGAGCTGGATGGGTGAGATGGTGTAGAGCTGGATGGTTGAGATGGATGGTAGAGCTGGATGGTAGAGCTGGATGGTAGAGCTGGATGGTAGAGCTGGATGGTTGAGATGGATGGTAGAGCTGGATGGTAGAGATGGATGGTAGAGCTGGATGGTAGAGCTGGATGGTAGAGCTGGATGGTTGAGATGGATGGTTAGAGCTGGATGGTAGATGATGGATGGTAGAGCTGGATGGTAGAGCTGGATGGTAGAGCTGGATGGTAGAGCTGGATGGTTGAGATGGATGGTAGAGCTGGATGGTAGAGCTGGATGGTAGAGATGGATGGTAGAGCTTGGAAAGGTAAAGATGGATGGTAGAGCGGGATGGTAGAGATGGATGGTAGAGCTGGATGGTAGAGATGGGTGGTAGAGCTGGATGGTAGAGCTGGATGGTAGAGCTGGATGGTAGAGATGGATGGTAGAGCTGGATGGTAGAGATGGATGGTAGAGCTGGATGGTAGAGTGGATGGTAGAGCTGGATGGTTAGAGTGGATGGTTGAGATGGATGGTAGAGCTGGATGGTAGAGATGGATGGTAGAGCTGGATGGTAGAGCTGGATGGTAGAGCTGGATGGTAGAGCTGGATGGTTGAGATGGATGGTAGAGTGGATGGTAGAGCTGGATGGTAGAGATGAAAGGTAGAGATGGATGGTAGAGATGGGATGGTAGAGCTGATGGTAGAGCTGGATGGTAGAGCTGGATGGTACAGATGGGTGGTAGAGATGATGATAGAGCTGGATGGTAGAGATGGATGGTAAACTGGATGGTAGAGATGGATGGTGAGGCTGGATGGTGAGATGGATACTAGAGCTGGATTTTGGGAGAGCTGGATGGTAGAGATGGATGGTAAGCTGGATGGTAGAGAGGATGGTAGAGCTTTGAAAAGTTGAGATGGGTGTAGAGCTGGAGAGCAGATGCTGGATGGTAGAATGATGGTGAGCTGGAGTAAGATGGAGGTAGAGTGATGGTAAGATGGATGGTAAGCTGGATGGTAAGCTGATGTAGAGATGTATGGTAGAGATGGATGGTGAGATGGATGGTTTAGCTGGATGGTAGAGATGTATGGTAGAGATGGATGGTAGAGATGATGGCGCAGAAATTATATAACCCATTCATTTTCAGTCAACCCCCTCCTCTTTTTCCGCCCTCTCCTTACCCCCTCCCCTTCCCTCCTCCCTCCACCCCCACGAGAAGCATCTCAAATTTTGAACATTTCAGAGAAATCAATTTCTTCCATTAAGAGGCCGTGATTGCGAGGCGCCAGAGTCTGGTCCAGCCAGACCTGTTCCAGCACAGTCTCTGCTCCAGCAATCTGTCCAGACAGTCGTCAGCACAGTCTGCTCCAGCACAGTTCTCAGCTCCAGCACAGATCTCTGCTCCAGCGGTTGCTCCAGCACAGTTGCTCCCGCACATGCTCTGCTCCAGCATCTGCTCCACACAGTCCCCGCTCCAGCACAGCTCAGCTCCAGCACTAGCTCTGCTCCAGCGGTCTGTCCAGCACAGTCTGCTCCCTCACAGTCTCTGCTCCCGCAGTCTGCTCAGCACAGGTCTGCTCCAGCAGCATCCAGGCATCTTGCAGACGCATCAGCTCTTGACTGATATATGACTGCTGCTGAGACTAGAGGGAGGGGCTTTAGGGGAAGGGGAGTAGGGGAGGGGGAGTAGGGGAGGGTGTACGGGTAGGGGGCGTAGGGGAGAGTGGGAGAGAGGGGGAAGGAAGAAGATCGCGAGCATTCCCCTAATGTAGACATAAGTCATCTGTCAGAGGAATCTGAGACCTGTGTGGTTGGATTATGTCTGTAAGAAATCACCAGCTGGCACCAAGGCAGTGCCACCAGCTGGCACCAAAACAGTGCCACCAGCTGGCACCAAGGCAGTGCCACCAGCTGGCACTAAGAGTGCCAGACTGACGCCAAGACAGTACTGAACTGCATTAACATCAAAGGGGTGGTGTTGGCCTCGTTCCGAACATCTCCACAACAAGTCAACTTCACATTGATTCATGTTTGACTCTCGTTCTGCTCAACTAGGAGCAGGTATCCCCTGGTACCAGGGCAGTATATGACACCACTGCTGAAGCAGTTGCTTGAGTTTCGCTCCAGGAATCTAAGTTTATGAAAAACTAAATCACATAATTATTCTTGGCAGTCCTGAAACCACCCATGTTATTAATATTACGAAGGAGCTTGGTATTGCTGGTATCAGTGATGTTATTGTTGACTGGTGTTAGGATATAATTGGTATTAGGATGTTAATGGGCGAACCAGACGCAGTCTCTACGACTCTTGCAGTTATAATAAGTTTTATAACCTGCATGAACTGTATCACTGTAGACAAGAGTATACCAAACCATACCCCGGCAGGGATTGAACCCGCGGTTAGAGAGTCTCAAAACTCCAGCCCGTCGCGGGTTCAATCCCGGCCGGGGTATGGTTTGCTTGCAATCGTGTCATTACGATTTCGTGAGTCGAGACAAGAGCATCACATCACTCCTTGGGAGATGTGGTCATTTAATATCACGTACCTGCAAGCTCCTCCCAAGAAGCTTATTACTAATAATCACTTCCTTAAATCACTTGTAAAAGCAACTGCTCGAGAAGAAATTTCTGGCCTAACTGGTAGTTATAATTTATCACAATTTATATATACACTGATGGTTCTAAGAAAGAGTCTACTGTCAGGGCTGCATCTGTTGTTGTCACGTCCAGCAGGAGTCTACTGTCAGGGCTGCATCTGTTGTTGTTGTCACGTCCAGCAGGAGTCTACTGTCAGGGCTGCATCTGTTGTTGTTGTCACGTCCAGCAGGAGTCTACTGTCAGGGCTGCATCTGTTGTTGTTGTCACTTCCAGCAGGAGTCTACTGTCAGGGCTGCATCTGTTGTTGTTGTCACGTCCAGCAGGAGTCTACTGTCAGGGCTGCATCTGTTGTTGTTGTCACCTCCAGCAGGAGTCTACTGGCAGGGCTGCATCTGTTGTTGTTGTCACCTCCAGCAGGAGTCTACTGGCAGGGCTGCATCTGTTGTTGTTGTCACGTCCAGCAGGAGTCTACTGGCAGGGCTACATCTGTTGTTGTTGTCACGTCCAGCAGGAGTCTACTGTCAGGGCTGCATCTGTTGTTGTTGTCACGTCCAGCAGGAGTCTACTGTCAGGGCTGCATCTGTTGTTGTTGTCACGTCCAGCAGGAGTCTACTGTCAGGGCTGCATCTGTTGTTGTTGTCACTTCCAGCAGGAGTCTACTGTCAGGGCTGCATCTATTGTTGTTGTCACCTCCAGCAGGAGTTTTACTGTCAGGGCTGCATCTGTTGTTGTTGTCACTTCCAGCAGGAGTCTACTGTCAGGGCTGCATCTGTTTGTTGTTTCACGTCCAGCAGGAGTCTACTGTCAGGGCTGCATCTGTTGTTGTTGTCACTTCCAGCAGGAGTCTACTGTCAGGGCTGCATCTGTTGTTGTTGTCACCTCCAGCAGGAGTCTACTGTCAGGGCTGCATCTGTTGTTGTTGTCACTTCCAGCAGGAGTCTACTGTCAGGGCTGCATCTGTTGTTGTTGTCACGTCCAGCAGGAGTCTACTGTCAGGGCTGCATCTGTTGTTGTTGTCCTTCCAGCAGGAGTCTACTGTCAGGGCTGCATCTGTTGTTGTTGTCACGTCCAGCAGGAGTCTACTGTCAGGGCTGCATCTGTTGTTGTTGTCACCTCCAGCAGGAGTCTACTGGCAGGGCTGCATCTGTTGTTGTTGTCACCTCCAGGAGGAGTCTACTAGCAGGGCTACATCTGTTCTTGTTGTCACCTCCAGCAGGAGTCTACTGGCAGGGCTACATCTGCTCTTGTTGTCACCTCAAGCAGGAGTCTACTGGCAGGGTTACATCTGCTCTTGTTGTCACCTCCAGCAGGAGTCTACTGGCAGGGTTGCATCTGTTCTTGTTGTCACCTCCGGCAGGAGTCTACTGGCAGGGCTGCATCTGTTCTTGTTGTCACCTCCGGCAGGAGTCTACTGGCAGGGCTACATCTATTCTTGTTGTCACCTCCGGCAGGAGTCTACTGGCAGGGCTGCATCTGTTCTTGTTGTCACCTCCGGCAGGAGTCTACTGGCAGGGCTGCATCTGTTCTTGTTGTCACCTCCGGCAGGAGTCTACTGGCAGGGCTACATCTATTCTTGTTGTCACCTCCAGCAGGAGTCTACTGGCAGGGCTGCATCTGTTCTTGTTGTCACCACTGCAATTGTTACTACCACTGTTACAATAACCACTACAATTGTTACTACCACTGTTACAGTAACCACTACAATTGTTACTACCACTGTTACAATAACCACTACAATTGTTACTACCACTGTTACAGTAACCACTACAATTGTTACTACCACTGTTACAGTAACCACTACAATTGTTACTACCACTGTTACAGTAACCACTACAATTGTTACTACCACTGTTACAGTAACCACTGCAATTGTTACTACCACTGTTACAATAACCACTACAATTGTTACTACCACTGTTACAGTAACCACTACAATTGTTACTACCACTGTTACAGTAACCACTACAATTGTACTACCACTGTTACAATAACCACTACAATTGTTACTACCCACTGTTACAGTAACCACTACAATTGTTACTACCACTGTTACAATAACCACTACATTGTTACTACCACTGTTACAGTAACCACTACAATTGTTACTACACTGTTACAGTAACCACTACAATTGTTACTACCACTGTTACAGTAACCACTACAATTGTTACTATCACTGTTACAGTAACCACTACAATTGTTACTACCACTGTTACAGTAACCACTACATTAACCACTACATTAACCACTACATTAACTACTACATTAACCACTTCATTAACCACTACATTATCCACTACAGTAACCACTACATTAACCACTACATTAACCACTACCGTAATCACCACAGTAGCCACTACATTAACCACTACATTAACCACTACAGTAACCACTACATTAACCACTACAGTAACCACTACATTAACCACTACAGTAACCACTACAGTAACCACTACAGTAACCACTACATTAACCACTACAGTAACCACTGCAGTAACCACTACAGTAACCACTGCAGTAACCACTACAGTAACCACTACATTGACCACTACAGTAACCACTGCATTAACCACTACAGTAACCACTACAGTAACCACTACAGTAACCACTACATTAACCACTACATTAACCATTACATTATCCACTACAGTAACCACTACATTAACCCTACATTAACCACTACAGTAACCACTACAGTAACCACTACATTAACCACTACAGTAACCACTGCGGTAACCACTACATTAACCACTACAGTAACTACTACATTAACCACTACAGTATCCACTACAGTAACCACTACATTAACCACTACATTAATCACTACATTATCCACTACATTAGCCACTACATTAACCACTACATTAACCACTACATTAACCACTACATTAAACCTACATTAACCACTACAGTAACCACTGCGGTAACCACTACATTAACCACTACAGTAACTACTACATTAACCACTACAGTATCCACTACAGTAACCACTACATTAACCACTACATTATCCACTACAGTAACCACTACATTAACCACTACATTAACCACTACATTAACCACTACATTAACCACTACATTAATCACTAACAGTAACCATACATTAACCACCTAACATTAAACCAACATTAACCAACTACATAAACCACTACATAACCACTACAGTAACCACTACAATAACCACTACATTAACCGCTACAGTAACCACTCATTAACCACTACAGTAACCACTACAGTAACCACTACATTAACCACTACAGTAACCACTACATTAACCACTACATTAACCACTACATTAACAACTACAGTAACCACTACATTAACCACTACAGTAAACACTACAGAACCACTACATTAACCACTACATTAACCGCTACAGTAACCACTCATTAACCACTACAGTAACCACTACATTAACCACTACATTAACCACTACATTATCCACTACAGTAACCACTACATTAACCACTACATTAACCACTACATTAACCACTACATTAACCACTACATTAATCACTACAGTAAGCACTACATTAACCACTACATTAACCACTACATTAACCACTACAGTAACCACTGCGGTAACCACACATTAACCACTACAGTAACTACACATTAAACCACTACATATCCACTACAGTAACCACTACATTAACCACTACATAACCACTACATTATCCCACTACAGTAACCACTAAATTAACCACTACATTAACCACTACATTAACCACTACATTAACCACTACATCAACCACTACATCAACCACTACATCAACCACTACATAACCACTACATTAACCACTACATCAACCACTACATCAACCACTACATTAACCACTACATTAGCCACTACATTAACCACTACAGTAACCACTACATTAACCACTACATTAACCACTACATTAACCACTACATCAACCACTACATCAACCACTACATTAACCACTACATTAACCACTACATAACCACTACATTAACCACTATATTAACCACTACATCAACCACTACAGTAACCACTACATTAACAACTACATCAACCACTACAGTAACCACTACATTAACCACTACAGTAACCACTACATTAACCACTACATTAACCACTACATCAACCACTACAGTAACCACTACATTAACCACTACAGTAAACCACTACATTAGCCACTACATTAACCACTACAGTAACCACTACATTAACCACTACAGTAACCACTATATAACCACTACCAGTAACCACTACATTAAACCACTACATTAACCACTACATCAATCACTACAGTAACCACTACATTAACCACTACATCAACCACTACAGTAGCCACTACATTAACCACTACATTAACCACTACAGTAACCACTACATTAGCCACTACATTAACCACTACAGTAACCACTACATTAACCACTACAGTAACCACTACATTAACCACTACAGTAACCACTACATTAACCACTACATTAACCACTACATTAACCACTACAGTAACCAATACATTAACCATACATTAACCACTACGTAACCCACTACATTAACCACTACAGTAACCACTACAGTAACCAATACATTAACCACTACATCAACCACTACAGTAACCACTACAGTAACCACTACATAACCACTACAGTAACCACTACATTAACACTACATTACCACTACATCAACCACTACAGTAACCACTACAGTAACCACTACATTAACCACTACAGTAACCACTACAGTAACCAATACATTAACCACTACATCAACCACTACAGTAACCACTACATTAACCACTACAGTAACCACTACAGTAACCACTACATTAACCACTACAGTAACCACTACAGTAACCAATACATTAACCACTACATCAACCACTACAGTAACCACTACAGTAACCACTACAGTAACCACTACAGTAACCACTACAGTAACCATACATCAACCACTACAGTAACCACTACAGTAACCACTACATTAACCACTACAGTAACCACTACAGTAACCATACATTAACCACTACATTAACCACTACAGTAACACTACAGTAACCACTACATTAACCACTACATTAACCACATACAGTAACCACTACATTAACACTACAGTAACCACTACATTAACCACTACAGTAACCAACTACATTAACCACTACAGTAACCACTACCGTAACACTACATTAACCACTACATTAACCACTACATTAACCACTACAGTAACCACTACAGTAACCACTACATTAACCACTACATTAACCACTACATTAACCACTACATTAACAACTACAGTAACCACTACATCAACCACTACATTAACCACTACAGTAACCACTACAGTAACCACTACAGTAACCACTACATTAACCACTACAGTAACCACTACAGTAACCACTACATCAACCACTACATTAACCACTACATCAACCACTACATTAATCACTACAGTAACCACTACAGTACCCATACAGTACCACTACATTAACCCACTACATTAACCACTACAGTAACCACTACATTAACCACTACATTAACCACTACAGTAACTTGGTTGTAACATCAGTTTGCTTATAATCAACTTGAAATTCTTAATGTTATTACTCCTAATTGGTTTAGTGCAAAACTTCTGGCAGTGTGAACTCTGAGGTAATTAGTGCCAGTGTTGCAGGTGAGGGTGCCAGCGTTGCAGGTGAAGGTGCCAGTGTTGCAGGTGAGGGGGGTCAGTGTTGCAGGTGAGGATGTACTACAAGTACAGGTGGGAGTCTACTGACCTGCAACCTTGGTTGTACACCATGACTACTTAGGAACGAGCAGAAAGGCAGCATGCCACAGTGTCAATGTTTTGCTGTGTGAGGTTAATACATTTGTGTGGAACAGACTGTGGGTAAGTAGAAATTACCATGGCACTACCATCCCTGACACTACTATGGCACTATCATCCCTGTCACTATCGTGGTACTACCATCCCTGGCACTACTATAACACTATCATCCCTGTCACTATCATGGTACTACCATCCCTGGCACTACTATGGCACTATAATCCCTGTCACTACAGTGGAACTACCATCCCTGGCACAACTATGGCACTATCATCCCTGTCACTACCGTGGTACTACCATCCCAGGCACAACTATGGCACTATCATCCCTGTCACTACAATGGTACTACCCCTGGCACTACTATGGCACTATCATCCCTGTCACTACCGTAGTACTACCATCCCTGGCACTATAATCCCTGTCACTATCGTGGTACTACCATCCCTGGCACAACTATGACACTATCATCCCTGTCACTACCGTGGTACTACTACCATCCCTGGTACTACTATGGCACTATCATTCCTGTCACTACCATGGTACTACCATCCCTGGCACTACTATGGCACTATCATCCCTGTCACTACCGTGGTACTACCATCTCTGGCACAACTATGGCACTATCATCCCTGTCACTAACCCTGGTTTCCCAAACCAAACCCCTGGCACAACTATGGCACTATCATCCCTGTCACTACCCTGGTACTACCACCCCTGACACAATTATGACACTATCATCCCTGTCACTACCATGGTACTTTCCCTGGCACTATTATGATACTATCATCCCTGTCACTACCATGGTACTTTCCCTGGCACTACTATGACACTGTCATCCCTGTTACTACCATGGTACTACCACCCTTGGCACTACTATGGCAATATCATCCCTGTCACTACCATGGTACTACCACCCCGGCACTAAAA
>NW_026467030.1:0-13385 GCF_026875155.1 Cherax quadricarinatus
TTTTTTTAAAAGTACAAGAACGAACAATATAACTTATATCCAAGGTTAAATTATAAAAGTCACTCTTGTGTGGGATTCACACATTAAATAAAGTAATGAAATCTGTCTACCTAAGATAGAAAACTGGAGTTACAGAAGTGTATTTAAATGAGGACAAATGCCAGTGATCTCGCTGGCATTACCAAGTCAGTGTTGAAATTTTTCTACTGATGAAGAGTTCTTCCATATCCAGTACAAATTTTGTAAAATTAACAGCAAGCACTAACCAAACCTAAATTATTGTTGTGGATAATATGTCATTATAGTTTAACAAGTCTCTGAATCAGCTGCCTGGATAATTCAACATCAGTAATTTGAAAAGTCGGTGACTTAGCCGGACACCTGGAGTTTACCTGGAGAGAGTTCCGGGGGTCAACGCCCCCGCGGCCCGGTCTGAGACCAGGCCTCCTGGTGGATCAGAGCCTGATCAACCAGGCTGTTGCTGCTGGCTGCACGCAAACCAACATACGAGCCACAGCCCGGCTGATCCGGAACTGACTTTAGGTGCTTGTCCAGTGCCAGCTTGAAGACTGCCAGGGGTCTGTTGGTAATCCCCCTTATGTGTGCTGGGAGGCAGTTGAACAGTCTCGGGCCCCTGACACTTATTGTATGGTCTCTTAACGTGCTAGTGACACCCTGCTTTTCATTGGGGGGATGGTGCATCGTCTGCCAAGTCTTTGCTTTCGTAATGAGTGATTTTGTGTGCAAGTTCGGTACTAGTCCCTCTAGGATTTTCCAGGTGTATTTTAATCATGTATCTCTCCCTCCTGCGTTCCAGGGAATACAGGTTGGAACCTCAAGCGCTCCCAAAAATTTGAGGTGTTTTATCTCCGTTATGCGCGCCGTGAAAGTTCTCTGTACATTTTCTAGGTCGGCAATTTCACCTGCCTTGAAAGGTGCTGTTATGTGCAGCAATATTCCAGCCTAGATAGAACAAGTGACCTGAGAGTGTCTTTCATGGGCTTGGCCCCCTTTAGTTTTGAAGGTTCTCATTATCCATTCCTGTCATTTTTCTAGCAGATGCGATTGATACAATGTTTGGTCCTTGAAGGTGAGATCCTCCGACATGATCACTCCCAGGTCTTTGACGTTGGTGTTTCGCTCTATTTTGGGGCCCAGAATTTGTTTTGTATCTGATGAAGATTTAATTTCCTCATGTTTTAACCATATCTGAGTAATTGAAATTTCTCATCGTTGAACTTCATATTGTTTTCTGCAGCCCACTGAAAGATTTGGTTGATGTCTGCCTGGAGCTTTGCAGTGTCTGCAATGAAAGACACTGTCATGCAGATTCGGGTGTCATCTGCAAAGGAAAAACACGGTGCTGTGGCTGACATCCTTGTCTATGTCGGATATAAGGATGAGGAACAAGATGGGAGCGAAATACTGTGCCTTGGGAACAGAGCTTTTCACCGTAGCTGCCTCGGACTTTACTCTGTTGACGACTACTCCTGTGTTTGTTAGTGAGGAAAATTATAGATCCATCGACGACTTTTCCTGTTATTCCTTTAGCACGATTTTGTGCGCTATTACGCCATGGTCACACTTGTCGAAGGCTTTTGCAAAGTCTGTATATATTACATCTGCATTCTTTTTGTCTTCTAGTTTCATTTAGGCCTTGTCGTAGTGATCCAGTAGTTGAGACACACAGGAGCGACCTGTTCTAAACCCATGTTGCCCTGGGTTGTGTAACTGATGGGTTCTAGATGGGTGGTGATCTTGTTCTTAGGACCCTTTCAAAGATTTTTATGATATGGGATGTTAGTGCTATTGGTCTGTAGTTCTTTGCTGTTGCTTTACTGCCCCTTTGTGGAGTGGGGCTATGTCTGTTGTTTTTAGTAACTGTGGGACGACCCCCGTGTCCATTGCTCCCTCTCCATAGGATGGAAAAGGCTCGTGATAGGGGCTTCTTGCATTTTTTGATGAACACAGAGTTCCATGAGTCTGGCCCGGGGCAGAGTGCATGGGCATGTCATTTATCGCCTGTTCGAAGTCATTTGGCGTCAGGATAACATCGGATAGGCTTGTGTTAATCAAATTTTGTGGCTCTCTCATAAAAAATTCATTTTGATTTTTCGACTCTCAGTCTGGTTAGCGGCTTGCTAAAAACTGAGTCATATTGGGGGCTTGAGTAGCTCACTCATTTCCTTGCTGTCATCTGTGTAGGACCCATCTTGTTTAAGTAGGGGCCCAATATGGACGTTGTTCTCGATTTTGATTTGGCATAGGGGGAAGAAATTTCTTTGGGTTTCTTTCGATTTCATTTTTGGCTTTTAGTTCTTCCCGCGATTCCTGACTCCTAAAGGATTCTTTTAGCTTAAGTTCGATGCTTGCTATTTCTCTGACAGTGTCTCCCTACGCATTTCAGATTTATTGACTCTCTTTTAGCCGCTCTGTTATTCTTTTCCGTCGCCTGTAAAGGGAGCGCCTGTCTCTTTCTGTTTTACATCTACTCTCCTTTTTCTTAGGGGAAATAACCCTTGTGCATACAGAGTGCCACAGGTTAATCTTTTTCTGGGCAAAATTTGGGGGTTCTGTGTTCCCTTAGTTATTTCCCAGCTTAAATCGGTTAGGATTTGGTTTTTATTGGTCCCACTTTTTTTTTTTTGTTATTGAATTTGATTTGGTGAATGCCCCCTGGCTAATTCTTTATGCGGTTGGGGTCCGCCCCCCATACATGACTAAACCCAATTATGTTGTGATCTGGTATATTGTTTTTTGATAGGGTGATATTTTTTCGTCTCATTGTGGGAACTACCATTATGTACTAAGATGCTATTCGTTAGATTTTTTTTAAAGGGATGGAAAAGTAGCCGGGAAAAAGCAGCATTGTAGATGCTTAACCAAAGTATACAGAACCAGAAAGTCGCAATTGCTTAACTATAGTACAATATAAACCATACTTAAAATGTCGGGGGTTTAAATTTAAATGTGCAAAATTATCCGTGGTAATTGTATAGAAAAACCATAGGTAAGCCAATAAAATAAAAAACACTGTGACTTATGTCCATTAGGGTGCTTGTTTTACAACAACCTCTGTTATAATTTTTATTTTTTCCCCTTAAGTATTAATATTAAAAAATTAAAAATATAAAATGAATGTGCAGTATCAGACATGAATACTAGTTATAATTATTTAATAAAGTCATTTAAAAAATGAATACGGGGATATCAATTATAAAATATACTAATTACTTTGTTACCTTCCTTATTTTTTTTAATCCCTTTTTATTAAACAAAAAGCATTGCATAAATGTCAGTTATGTAAATTTCATATAAGTTACAGGGACTAGGTTCGTTCAAGTTATTTATCATTAGTTTTCCCCAGTGCCAACAATAATAAGTGAATTTTAAAATCAGTTTGTCATTAGATGTACTAAGAATATCAGTTACATGAATTTTTCCCTTAGAAGGGGTGTTGTTGGGCATGTACATTCTGTTTTATCCTCTCCTTATTAAGAGTTTTAAATAACAAGAAAACAAACAAATTCTGTTTTAAGTTCACTGTCTAGTTTAATAAAAGAAATCACTCTCCCCCCTTTCTGCAGTTTATTATATAGTATTCTTTATTTTTTTTTAAAAATTTATTTATTCTAATACTAGTCAGCTTAAAGGTAACTCAGCTGTTTATCGTACGGGTAGGGGGTGTTTTGTTATTAAAAAAATAGGAAAGTTTTCCCCCCAATTTGGTCTTTGTGGATGATGATCCTGTTTTAAAAACTTGTCTATTGAACTGTATTTTGGGTTGGACCCAAGGGGTCCTTAAGCCCCTAGAGAATGGAAGGCAATCAAGTTCGATTCAAGGAAACAGAGGCAAGTCAAATTCCTTGAAAAAAATTCCTCATTAGCATCAAGGAACCTCCTTGGGATACTAAACCTAAATAAAGCTTAACCATTTCTTTAAAAATTGAAAAAAGTAAACATTTGATCTAATGCCTTAGGAAATAGGGAACATCTTTTGCTGGGTAAAAATGGAAACTATGGAAGGTTCATGGTTAAAAATCTGTCACTGTTTAATTACGTAAACATCTTCTGTCACCACAACCCTTATGACCTCTCTCACCCACATAAGTTGTTTACTTACTGTTACCTAAAATAAAAAAAACTACTAAAGAATGTTTCCATCTCTTTTCAACATTACCAAAATAAAATTAATGGGTAATTAAAAATTTTTTGGGTTAACCACAAATGTTTAACAGAATGGCTTAACGCACAAAGTGTTTAGACACACTGTATAATTTTTGGGAAAAAGTGTTAAACTTGTGGGGTCTCTGAAACCCCTAGGATGGGAGGTAGGGAAATCGATTCTATCAAATTATTTTTACGGTGGCCCCTTTGGGCTGGTGGCAAAACTCTGTTTCACACAGTGAGGGTCCGGGTTTTAATTTCCCCGGATGTGCCCCTTTACACTGGTTTTCTAGTTCCCCACCCACCCATCAGTATTGGGTCCGGGGTGTTAGTTGCTGGTGTGGTTGCTCCGGGGACAAATTGACCTAATTTCCCCTGAAATGCCAGCATAACAAGTGGCTGTCTATGTAGTAGTATGTCCAGTGTAGCTACCCCTGTATACTTTACATGTACTTTTTGAAATAAAGATATTAAGGAAACTTAGAAAAAAAGAGGTCAAATATTTTCCCGAGGGGGGGAGGCAATCAGGTTCAATTGAAGGGGTGGAAAAATCAAATTTCCCTTTGGGAAAAAGAGCACCTCACTAGCATGAAGGAACGTCCTTTGAAGGAAGGTTCGATCTAAGGAATGCGGAGCTCAAAAATTCTTTGATTAAAGGTCCTTTCACTGTAAAGGGGTTGCAGTAAACATCCTTACATAAAAATTAACACTTTTAGGCCTGAGTAATGACAGCTGCAAGACCCCCACATTGGGTTTCACAGAGTATTGAAAGGATAAATGAATAAGTTTACATTTGCAAATATTTGGGTCCCCCTTTGCCGAAAAAGCTGCAATGTTTCTTTTCTTTTAAACTTGTGGGTGCTGTTAATGTCGATGATTGAATGGTTTTTCGAACTGACAGACTGTCTTATGCAAGGAAGAAGAGTAAATTAATCAGAAAGCAGGTGTAGTGGACCTGTGCCAGGTCATCGCGGACGTGGGCAGCAGAGGGTCAGTGGCGATGTCGAAGGTTGGGCGTTTTCAACTTCGTGACCGGGTTTTGGCCATCTGGAAGGCCGGGACCATGGCGAAAGTGTACATGCCACTGTTGTTTATGTGGGCCCAGCAGCACGGTGTGGACACCCAGGGGAAAAGCACCCCACAGGTGGAGATGTGTTCTGGTGAGAGATTTTGAGGGGCCAAGTGTGGCTCCCACCCCCCCCCCCAAAAAACCCTCACTACAACATTTTATTCCCCTTCCTCCATAGCTTTCTTTCTTCAACTTTAAGCATGTCTGAAAATGGGCGGTGAGTGGCTTAATACAGTCGGTGTAGTGTTGTGGATGAGTGAAAAGTAAAAAAATATGGTGTATTGGCAAGCTGTGGCAGGGCCCCTGCGCCCCCACCACAACAAAAAATAAACCAACAAAAGTCACACATGATGGTTTCCCTCCTCAATTAAAATCTCCTCCCCTCTGAAAATTTCCCTTAGTGCCATTGGGGGGCCCTTTTGATCGAAGGGGTTTGGCCTGACCATTCCCTGATTTAAAAAACCTACTTCCTCCCAGTCCCCAGGCACGGATTGGGCAAATATGGAGATCTATCCTTTTGAAAAATAAACCCTTTTTCCCCTTTTATAAAATAAAAACAGGTTATTATACAGGGGACAAATTTTTTTTATTGTGCAAATTTTTATTTTAGAAGATTTAAAAAAAAAAAAGGTTTTTTTTGGGACTTGCGCACATCAGTCCCCAAACTGAGTTAGATTGATGCCCCCTGGCCCCCAATCACAGCAGTAAAAAAATACAAATGAATGTAAACAAAGTGAGTTAGCCCGGTATCTACCACTGGCTTAGTAAGCAAAAAGTTAAATTTAAAAGACAAGTTTTTTTTTGCAATTAGATTTTTTGATGTGTTAGGTACAAAAAAAGAATATCATCCCGGGGGCATTTGGGGCAGGAATTTTAGGTTGGGTTTTTTTTCTTTTTGTTATGTTACGTTTCTTACATTTCCACAAAAAAAAACAATGTCCATAACAAAAACTAACCTGAATTAACATTAAATATAACTCCTAAAAAACAGCACTTCCATGAAAGCAAAATAATCTCTCATAAATCAGGCAAACAAAATGAGTTTTTTTTATTCTTTAAATGTTGAAATTGACTATTCCATTACGTAAATATAAATTTTTATAAAGGAGAGAGGGGTTCAGTCAGAGGACTCAATATGCTAGAGAGGGGCAAGGTTCCCGGGCAGCGCTCTTACCCACTGGTTTCCAAAAGCCAATAAAGTGGGGGCCGGGTTCACAAGCCATGTTTTTTTTCCCGCCCGGGCACGTCAGTCAGCATCAAGCATGGATTTGCTTTTTTAATCTATCCCGCTGGATTCAAGCTATTTCAAATTTATCCTGTATGTTCTGCTCTCAAACGATTTTTATAGAAGCACACGCAGAAACAACGGTGTATTTATTTTCCAATTTGTGCCACATACAAGGAAAAAAATCGCAGTCAGCAGGCTCGTACTGCTAGTGGCAGGCAAAATTCCCCTACTCGTAGGTGTGTAACTATGTGAGGAAAATTCTAGACTTGCTGCCGGGTTAAAATTTACTCTAGAATTTAGTCTTTTTGGGGATACTAAACCCACATGAGTCATACAGCCCGGGAATGGGAGGTTTTAAACAGGTTTAATCAAAAAAAGGGGGGGTAGCTCCCATTCCCTTTGGTCAAGAAAGCTTCACCATCAAGCCAGTCAGTTTTCCAAACCTTATCCAGTAATCATGCTCTTATCTTACCTATGCCGTTCAGGTTAGGTTAGAAAGAACAAAAAGGAACTACCCTGACGGAAAAAATACACAATGGTCCAAGTCGGACCCAAAGTGTCGTAAGCTCCCCTTCCATGTGCGGTTTTATGTGTATAGGTTGTTTAGGGGAAGGTTTATCGGAAAAAAGAACAAGTTTTCCTGACGCGGGTCTTAGCCGATGAGACCCCCCAGCTGGAGTTTCAGTTAGACCCCGGATTCCCATGGCTTCCGGTCCACCCCTCCATAAAAAATGGTTTGTTAAACCACGATTTAGGGATCCCGAAAAAGGGAAAAAAGTTTTTTTAGTGGTTGTGGAAAATATGTATATTTTTCCAGAAAATTTAGTATTTTATATTAAATAGATGGCCCTACTGTATTTAATAATATTTATGTCATAGAAAAAGGAAGCCTCGTCTGCGCGACGAGATGCCATCTTGGTTTTTTAATTTGTATTGAAACGTTGGGAATGGGGAAGAATTTTTCGTGCTCTAGAGGTTAAAAATTTTTGCTGACACCTCTAAATAGGAGGCGAAGTTTGGGGGATATGCATTCTGATAACTTGGATATCAGACGACTGGGCAAGACGTCCCGGAAAACCCCAGATAAGCTCTCTAGATTTTTGTATAATTTTGGCCAGTGTTTTTTATAATTTGTTAGTGAGGTTTTTCTGGTTGATACAACTTTAATATCCAGTCAAATTGGTGGTGATTTAAGAAAATTTTCCTTTGTTATGTATATGTGTATTTATAATAATCATTTTTTAATTTAATATACAGTCCACAAATTATAATTTTTTCCAGAAATTTCCGGTGAGTAAATTCTTTAATTAATGGGCCAGAGAACTTGTGGATAGCAGGGGGGTTGGGATCGAAGGGGGACATTTTTGCGCCTGGTGTCCCAAATTTCCCCTGGAGTTTCCTGGAGGGTTTCGGGGGGCAAAGCCCCCCCGGCCGGTCTGTGACCAGGCCTCCGGTGGATCAGCCCTGATCAACAGGCTGTTGTGCTGGCCCGCAGCAAAAACCAACGTACGAGCCCCCGCCGGCTGATCAGGAATGACTTTTGGTGCTTGTCCAGTGCCAGCTTGAAGATGCCAGGGGGCTGTTTGGGAAACCCCCTTTGTGTGCTGGGGGGCGTTTTAAAGTCTCGGGCCCTGACACTTATTGTATGGTCTCTTAAAAGTGCTAGTGACCCCCTGTTTTTTATTGGGGGGATGGGATCGTTGCCAAGTTTTTTCTTTTGTTAGGAGTGATTTTGTTGCAAGTTCGGTACTGTCCCCCTTGGGTTTTCCGGGGTATATATCTGTATCTTTTTTCCCGCGTTCAGGGAAAACAGGTTTAGAAACCTCAAGGCTCCCAGTAAGATGTTTTATTCCCTTTGGCCCTAAAGTTTTTCGTAATTTTTAGGTGGGGGGGAATTTCATCCCTTAAAGGTCTTTTAATAAAAATTTCCGTAGATAAAAAATCCTAAGAGGTTTATCTGGTTTGGGCCCCCTGTTTTGAAGGTTCTCATTTCCATTGCATTTTTCTTGAGTGCGTTGATACAAGTTATGGTCCTTTAAGGTGGGAAACCTGCTTCCTCCCAGTTTTGAGTTTTTTGCTTATTTTTGGCCCGAATTTTTTGTATCTGATGAGATTTAAAATTCCTCATGTTTCCTTTTTTTTGAGAATTGTTTCTATGTTAATTTTATTTTTTTCTGGATGAAAATTTTTGTTTTCCCCTAGTTTTTTATGCTGAAGGAAGCCTGCTGCAGTTCGGGTGACTGCAAGGAAGACCCCCGGTGCTGTGGCTGAATCCTTTTCTATGTCGGTATAGGTGAGGAACAGATGGGGGGCTAGTATGTGCCTTGTGGACAGAGCTTTTCACCGTAGCTGCCTCGGACTTTACTCTGTTGACGACTACTCTCTGTGTTCTGTTATGAGGAAATTATAGACATCGACCGACTTTTCCTGTTTTCCTTTAGCGCGCATTTTGTGCGCTTTAGCCATGGTACACTTTCGAAGGGGTTTTTTAAAGGTTATATTACAACTGCTTCTTTTTGTCTTTAGTGATTTGGACCTTGTCGTAGTGATCCTGTTGAGACGCAGGGGCGGGCCCGTTTAAACCCATGTTTTTGGGGGGTTTTGGGAACTGTGGGTTTTAGATGGGTTTGGGGTCTTGTTTTAGGCCCCTTTTAAAGATTTTTTTGATTTGGGTTTTTAGGCTATTGTCTGTAGTTCTTTGCTGTTGCTTTACTGCCCCCCTTTTTGGAGTGGGGTTTTTCTGTTGTTTTTAGTCTAACTGATAAATAAAAATTTTCTATGCTCTTTATTGTTATGTACATAATTTCATACAGTTTAAAAACAAATTTTTCCCCAGTGGTTGTCATTTTATTTTTCCTTCCTTCAAGGTTTCCGTGTGATAATTTGGTAAGGTTCCTTTTTGGGTTTGGGTTAAAAAAATTTTTAACATTCGGATTTTATTTGGACTGTGCAAATACAATTTGTGAAGCTTTATAATAAAAATAAAATTAATAATAATAATGATAATCTTTATTTCTACAAGTACATGTACAAGGTATATAGGCCAAACTGACACCAGTGACATACTAATGTGTAGAAAGCCCCTTGTTATGCAGAACATTTCGGGCAAATTAGGTCACTTTTGTCCCAGGATGCGACTCGCACCAGTCCACTAACACCCAGGTACCTATTTTACTGATGGGTGAACAGGAACAGCAGGTGCCTTAAGGAAACACGTCCTAATGTTTCCACTCGTACCGGGATCGAACCACGGACCTCAGTGTATGATCTGAGTGCGCTGGCAATCGAACTACAGGATACCTTACATTGAAGTGTGATAATGGTTTGTGTGATAGCTTGAGAATGCCTCTTTTGATCGACTTCAAACTTACAGCACTGATATATCTTAAAAAAAAGCTCATATTGTTAATGAACTATGTTAAGTGCCAATTTAACTAAAACTGGTAACTTGTGAATACCTCTCCTGTCTTCAGGATCTCATCACTGATGTATTAGTTGAGTTTAATATCTTCGTTATGCACACCATACCCATCCTGTGGACGGTAGTCAAAGGATTAGGAAGGTACATAATTATGTATCTCACTTTAAAAGTTGTGGATTGGTTTGGTTGTGTATACCAGGAGTATACCTGGAGAGAGTTCCGGGGGTCAACGCCCCGTGGCCGGTCTGTGACCAGGCCTCATGGTGGATCAGGGCCTGATCAACCAGGCTGTTACTGCTAGCCGTATGAACCACAGCCGTGTGTAGGTGTCATTTTGAAAATTTTATTGAACAAATTTTGATTTTTTTTAGACTGGCTTCAAACTTTCACTGCTGGTGTATCTTTCTCTAACAATTTATTATTATTATTATATTATTATTATTATTATTTATTATTATTATTATTATCATAACTAAACCCACGAGGATAATATTGTGATCCCAAACAAAGATATGGATATTTAGTGGGCTCTGTAGATACCAATTTGCCAGTTGTATTAAAATTTGGAAGTGACGTACATAACATTCTGGAGTACTAAGCAATTAGGGGTCTAAAAGTGAAAAATTGATTTGATTTTCATAACATAAAAGAGACTATGGAAAACTGTCATAGTGAAAATTCTGGGTCTAATAGTCCATGAAAATGTTGACCCGAGCTTTGTGTAATTGGGTTCATTATACTGTATTGTCGCCTGTTCTGAACCTGTTGAATATGTTGATCTATAGCTCCTGTGCCTCTTGTGGCTATTGACGGTGTTTGCTTATTTATTTTTGTTATCACACTGGCCGATTCCCACCAAGGCAGGGTGGCCCGAAAAAGAAAAACTTTCACCATCATTCACTCCATCGCTGTCTTGCCAGAAGGGTGCTTTACACTACAGTTTTTAAACTGCAACATTAACACCCCTCCTTCAGAGTGCAGGCACTGTACTTCCCATCTCCAGGACTCAAGTCCGGCCTGCCGGTTTCCCTGAACCCCTTCATAAATGTTACTTTGCTCACACTCCAACAGCACGTCAAGTATTAAAAACCATTTGTCTCCATTCACTCCTATCAAACACGCTCACGCATGCCTGCTGGAAGTCCAAGCCCCTCGCACACAAAACCTCCTTTACCCCCTCTCTCCAACCTTTCCTAGGCCGACCCCTACCCCGCCTTCCTTCCACTACAGACTGATACACTCTTGAAGTCATTCTGTTTCGCTCCATTCTCTCTACATGTCCGAACCACCTCAACAACCCTTCCTCAGCCCTCTGGACAACAGTTTTGGTAATCCCGCACCTCCTCCTAACTTCCAAACTACGAATTCTCTGCATTATATTCACACCACACACTGCTCTCAGACATGACATCTCCACTGCCTCCAGCCTTCTCCTCGCTGCAACATTCATCACCCATGCTTCACACCCATATAAGAGCGTTGGTAAAACTATACTCTCATACATTCCCCTCTTTGCCTCCAAGGACAAAGTTCTTTGTCTCCACAGACTCCTAAGTGCACCACTCACTCTTTTCCCCTCATCAATTCTATAATTCACCTCATCTTTCATACACCCATCCGCTGACACGTCCACTCCCAAATATCTGAATTACCTGGAGTTTACCTGGAGAGAGCTTCGGGGGTCATTCACTTCCTCCATACTCTCTCCCTCCAATCTGATATCCAATCTTTCATCACCTAATATTTTTGTTATCCTCATAACCTTACTCTTTCCTGTATTCACTTTTAATTTTCTTCTTTTGCTTATATCCTAAGAAAATGGGAGACATTTAAGTTCCATGCAAAAAAAGGAAGCACAGGTCCAATTCTTTAGATCAAGAGCCCCTGACCGGCATTAAGGAACTTCTGTTGAGGGGCCGTGAGATCTTTTATGGCTTTGATGTTTAGGATGTTGATTCTACATCTGGGTATTTTCAAGTGCATGTAGATGAATGGTTCAGAGAACCGACAAGTTGATAAATTAGACACATGTACAACACTTGGGTATCTTTGAAGATACTCAAGTGTTGCACATGTGTCTTATCATTTTCAAGTGCGTTGATCTACATTATTATTATTATAATCAAGGGGAAGCGCTAAACCCGGAGGATTATACAGCGCCTGGGGGGGATGTGGAAGGCATTCAGGCTTAATTCAGGGAACTGGAGCACAGATCCAATTCCCTAAATCAAGAGCCCCTCACCAACATCAAGGAACCTTCCTTAAGGGGCGTTGATCTACAGCTGCTGTGCTTCTGGGAAAGTGCGGATCATCTCTGCCGCTTTCGGTTGTAGGGTTCATACGGCCCTGGGACCGGTATAGTCTGACCAGTAAGTTTTAATTAAGTTATACATACATAAGATAAGATAAAGATTTTGTTCGGATTTTTAACCCCGGAGGGTTAGCCACCCAGGATAACCCAAGAAAGTCAGTGCGTCATCGAGGACTGTCTAACTTATTTCCATTGGGATCCTTAATCTTGTCCCCCAGGATGCGACCCACACCAGTCGACTAACACCCAGGTACCTATTTGCTGCTAGGTGAACAAGACAACAGGTGTAAGGAAACGTGTCAGAATTTCCACCCGCCGGGAATCGAACCCGGGCCCTCCGTGTGTGAAGCGGGAGCTTTAGCCACCAGACCACCGGGCCACCATATACAAATATTTAGAATGAGCTTAAGGGAACATAGATGTTATGGACACACACATAATATGTAGTACATTATATAGGTTTAAACTATGATAACACATTAAAGCCAATTGCGGGAATTGTGGGAAAGCAATTGTGGGAAAAGAGAAACAGGATACTTACATACAGGACAAGCCTTGATCAGATAACGTTTCGGTCAATGTTAAGCTTTAACAACCCATGACTTAAAAATACTCAGAATTGAGCGAGATATTGTGAGAATAATACATTGACATAATTTTATTTAGGTACAGGTACAGATAAGTACAATTATAATACATAGTGGCATACTTAAGATTACACCCCCCCAAAAAAGTCGGACAAAGTGACTTATTTAAAAAAAGTCAAAGTGACTTATTTCCACTAGGGTCTTTGAGAGTAAGTGTATTGAGGTACAGGTCCACGTAAGTGCAATTGAAATAAGCCACTTTGACTTTTTTTGGGGGGTTATTTTAATTTACACTATGTACGATAATTGTATTTATGTGTACCCATGCCTTAATAAACTTACTTATTAATTATCATATATAGTTTAACATGTGTAAATTACCTAGGATAACCCAAAAAAGCCATACAAAGTGACTTATTTCCCCTGGGGTTCTTATAATAATATGTTAGTGTATGTTTACTACACAGCTAGTTCAGGACGGTGGTGGCCCTTTACCACAATAACAATACTAGTGGCTGTGGTTACTCCTCTTTATATTTACTTTCTCTTAAAACATTATTGGTTAGTTTTGCTTTTATCGTGGTATTAATGTAGGTTAAATT
>NW_026467032.1:0-12776 GCF_026875155.1 Cherax quadricarinatus
TGTGATTTAATATTACGGTTTGCGAAAAAGTTTTTTGGAGTTCTTTTAGCAATCTGAAACCAAGACAACAGAGCATAGTGTTCGCAATAAGCTAATAGAATCCTTGGCTTCATATCAAGAAGCAAAAATAATAGGAGTCCTCAGGTTGTTCTTCAACTCTATACATCCTTGGTTAGGCCTCATTTAGATTATGCTGCACAGTTTTGGTCACCTTATTACAGAATGGATATAAATTCTCTGGAAAATGTACAAAGGAGGATGACAAGTTGATCCCATGTATCAGAAACCTTCCCTATGAGGATAGATCTAAGGGCCCTGAATCTGCACTCTCTAGAAAGACGTAGAATTAGGGGGGATATGATTGAGGTGTATAAATGGAAGACAGGAATAAATAAAGGGGATGTAAATAGTGTGCTGAAAATATCTAGCCTAGACAGGACTCGCAGCAATGGTTTTAAGTTGGAAAAAATTCAGATTCAGGAAGGATATAGGAAAGTACTGGTTTGGTAATAGAGTTGTGGATGAGTGGAACAAACTCCCAAGTACCGTTATAGAGGCCAGAACGTTGTGTAGCTTTAAAAATAGGTTGGATAAATACATGAGTGGATGTGGGTGGGTGTGAGTTAGACCTGATAGCTTGTGCTACCAGGTCGGTTGCCGTGTTCCTCCCTTAAGTCAATGTGACCTGACCTGACTAGGTTGGGTGCATTGGCTTAAGCCGGTAGGAGACTTGGACCTGCCTCGCATGGGCCAGTAGGCCTTCTGCAGTGTTCCGTCGTTCTTATGTTCTTATGTTCTTATGTATGCCCTGGAATGCAGGTGGGAGAGATACATGATTATATACACCTTTAAAATCCTAAAGGGACTAGTACCGAACTTGCACACGAAAATCACTCACAACGAAAACAAAAGACTTGGCAGAAGATGCAACTTCCCCCAGTGAAAAGCAGGGGTGTCACTAGCACGTTAAGAGACAATACAATAAGTGTCAGGGGCCCGAGACTGTTCAACTGCCTCCCAGCATACATAAGGGGGATTATCAATAGACCCCTGGCAGTCTTGAAGCTGGCACTGGACAAGCACCTAAAGTCGGTACCTGACCAGCCGGGCTGTGGCTCGTACGTTGGATTGCGTGCAGCCAGCAGTAACAGCCTGGTTGATCAGGCTCTGATCCACCAGGAGGCCTGGTCACAGACCGGGCCGAGGGGGCGTTGACCCCCGGAACTCTCTCCAGGTAAACTCCAGGTACCAAGCTCTGTTGATACCGAACCCTGAGGCTGGTACCCCAGCCTCACAAGTGGCTTATATGACACATTTCCATAAATGACTGATGTTGCAAGAAATCTCGCCTGCATGCACGAATAAAGGACTAACTTACTTGGTGTTGGAGTATATATCCCGGTCTTCAACCTCCCTAAGCTTTAGCTCATCTGGACTTCCCCTTCAGAACCACGTGAAACCGGGAGCCTTAATTCCTGCAATATTCAGTCAGTATTAGTGACCTGCATGCACCTCAGAAATTCCTGTTTCCAAGGGGATGTGTATCCCCTAGTATAACTATGCAGAAAGTGACACTAGCTTCTTTAACAACGAGGGGAAGCCGGTACGTACTGGTCATCGGCCGTCCGACTGCACAAAGACCCATAGCTCAACTCGCAATTTCCCAAGAAACTGGCCAGAATACTGAGAAAGAAAGGGAGGTCTTGTCTTACTGACGGAGGAGGTCATCTACGGTACTTCGAGGTGCCTCCACCAAATTTCCCCAGGTCTAGTATGTGAAGATACGTGGGGCTGCCGCCCTGCTGTTCACGGCGATGTGTCAAGTTTGCCGTTTCGTTGTAGCAGGAAGCTCTCATCTCTCAAAACCCCGTGCCTCGCTGTTCAAACTTGAGGCTGCCAGTTCTCGCTAGCTAATATGACCTAGTGTTTGCCTATATTACTGGCCTATTACTACCTATGTTAAGGTCTTAGATCTACATTATTATTATCTACAGTTGCCTCAATAATCATAATATTAGTTTACTAACAGTATAAACTACCTACCTCTTCCTTGAAGGGTAAATCTATCAATTAAAATGTACCTTCCAACCACTTTCGCTATCCCGGGTATATGTATGTGTTTTGGGTGAATGTGAGGGTCCGCAAACTCAGACGTTCCATCCGTGACATGTTAGGGCCTTCATGCGGCGTATTTGCCTTGTGGAACTTTAGGACCGAATAAGTTTCCACAGAGGAGCAACTGACTTCAGTGAGTATTATCTTAGTTGTACTTAGCCCAAATTACATGCATGTAATAATTTAGGTTAATATCTGTACACTTCATAAAAGTAATTTCTCTTTATTATCATTATTATTATTATTATTATTATTATTATTATTATTATTATTATTATTATTATTGTTGTTGTTATTATTATTATTACATTGTCAATGACAGACAGTCCTCAGTGATGCATATTATTTATTGGGTTATCTGGCTGGCTAATCTTCAGGGTTAAAAATTCTAGCAAAATCTTATATTATCTCAGATCTAGACTAAGTCAAACTCGGCCAAACATTGTTCTGCTTCCATCAGAACCAATAGAAAATTAGAAATACCGTATTGAGTTCAGAAGACCTTGATGCTCAACAGCCTTTCTACCCAACATTAACAAAGCCAACAACTTTCCGAAATTTTCAAAGGTTTTGGTGGAGATCTGACGTCCCACCTAGCCCTGTGTATCTGATATATTTTCCACATTATGTCACTCTCTCAGAAGATTTCCTTTATTTCGTCCCTGATGGCTCCATCAACAGTTAAGAGACATTACATGCAAGTTTTCCTCTTATATAATTATTTAACGGTTAAATGAGGAAGCCGGTAACCTCTCCAGTAATTATGGAACATGGTCCTCGCTCTAAATATTTCCCAGGAAATTTACTTAACCGAGAAGTCTCTTTATAACTTCTTTCGTTCATGGTAAAACTTTTATCGTGCCTGAGTGCCTAGAGGTAGAGCTCAACACAGACTGAGCTCAGCAGTGAGCGTCAGGACCTTATAACCCCCAACAACAGCAACAATAACTTCGCCATGTTTGCTACTCAGACTTATAAGTGAGGCCACAGTGTTAACACTGTGTTAACACAGCAGTGGTGAGCCCACTGCTGCTCTCACAGCCTCAACAACCTCGCCACTCACTCACAAAATAGAGATACAGCCACGTAAGATGCCACTTAACAGTACTGTGTTGAAACATTACATTTAGCCCGAAATTTTAACTGGGGGGGGGGGGGGTGGAGGAGGATGGATATTCAACCCTGGGGGAGGGTGTTATTCAAACCTGGGGGAGGGTGTACCCCTCAAGGAAGGTTCCTTGATGTTGGTGAGGGGCTCTTGATTTAGGGAATTGGATCTGTGCTCCAGTTCCCCGAATTAAGCCTGAATGCCTTCCACATCCCCCCCCAGGCGCTCTATAATCCTCCGGGTTTAGCGCTTCCCCCTTGATTATAATAATAATAATGGGGGAGGGTGTTATTCAAACCTGGGGAAGGATGTTGTTCAGTCCTGGGGGAGGGTGTTATTCAACCCTGGGGGAGGGTGTTATTCAACCCTGGGGGAGGTGTTATTCAACCCCGGGGAGGGTGTTATTCAACCCTGAGGTAGGGTGTTATTCAACCCTGGGGGAGGGTGTTATTCAACCCTGGGGGAGGGTGTTATTCAACCCTGGGGGAGGGTGTTATTCAACCCTGGGGGAGTGTTATTCAACCTTGGGGGAGGGTGTTATTCATCCCTGCAGGAGGGTGTTATTCAACCCTGGGGGAGGATGTTATTCAACCCTGGGGGAGGGTGTTATTCAACCCTGGGGGAGGGTGTTATTCAACCCTGGGGGAGGGTGTTATTCAACCCTGGGGGAGGGTGTTATTCAACCCTGGGGGAGGGTGTTATTCAACCCTGGGGGAGGGTGTTATTCAACCCTGGGGGGAGTGTTATTCAACCTTGGGGGAGGGTGTTATTCAACCCTGGGGGGAGTGTTATTCAACCCTGGGGGAGGGTGTTATTAAACCTTGGGGGAGGGTTATTCAACCCTGGGGGAGGGTGTTATTAAACCCTGGGGGAGGGTTATTTAAAGCTGGGAGAGAGGTTATCCCCCAGCTGTAAATAATCCCAGGATTTCATCTAGGAATATCTTTTAGCTTAGCATTTACTGTTTTCTTAACATACAGAACAAAAATTAGAAACATTATTGAATTATTATTATTATTATTATTATTATATTATTATTATTATTATTATTATTTTACCAGCACAGTTGACTTGATGCGTAGAACATGCAGTAAGCCTGTTGCATGTCTACTGTAGTAGGCCTACAGCAGCAGGACTGCTGTAGGCCTACTATAACTGTAATATAAGATTAAGGGATACAGCAGTATTCCTTCTGAGGATCTACTGTACTAAACTAGCAGCAGGTCTACTGTAGTAGGCCTACTGTAGAAGGGCTACTGTAGCAGTGCAGCATCAAGCCTACTGAAGGTCTACTGTAATAGGCCTACTGTAGAAGGGCTACTGTAGCAGTGCAGCAGCAAGCCTACTGAAGGTCTACTGTAGTAGGCCTACTGTAGAAGGGATATTGTAGCAGTGCAGCAGCAGGCTGATTATAGATGGTCTACTGTAGCAGACCAGCAGCAGGGCTACTGTAGCAGGCCTACTGGCCTACAATAGGGCCTGCCTATTGCACCCTTCATTCTGTGCTCATGTTCACTGTGTGTTCTCTCTCACCCATATGAGGTGTACGACAGAAGAGAATAAACATCAAATTTAGTCAATAGAGAAGAACATCACGCAAATACCCGTTTCAGTATTGTGCTTTTTTATTCCTAGTAAAGAAAAACTCAAGGGTGGGGGAGCTATGAAGCTTAAGTTACCATACTTTGTTATGGGACTCTTAAGCCTAACTTACAGTTGCATAAGACAATATTTCTACATTCCCACCAACGGATGACACATTAAGTAATCAATTAGTTTATTAACCCGGATTTTATCCAGCGCTGTTCTTTGATGCCATGTAACACGCTTGTGTACTTTAAGATATTGGTCTCTGTGGGATAACAAGAGAATGCTTCTTCAGTTTTCCTTAAAGCTGGTGTTTCTTACCAGAAAGTCTGAATTAGATTGGGCTGTGTATGTCCTAATTTCTCAATTTTTACTGTAAAAATTGCAATGCTTCATATATTTTGTACGTTGTAATTTTTTAATTTGATAACTTTTTTCATGTTTTGGATCCTTTATTTTCACCGTGTTTCTGTAGAGGTTTAGATGAAACTAAAGAATATCAATTATTAAAGAGGTATGAATGGTATTTATATTAAGAAGATAATGTATAGATATTATAATAATTGTATAATTTGTTGCTTATAATTACAGTTTGTGATAGTTCTGATAACTAATGGAAGTAAGTCATTTTGTCTGACTTGCTTTTGGGGTTATTTCCCAGTACTTATGTGTACTTGTACCTAAATAAACTTACTTAGTCATTAAATATGTAAAGTGACTTTGTTTTGATTATCTTGTTGGTCATGGGCTAGGAAGGAATGACAGTAAAAATATGATGCATAGTATTTGGCTTTGCTAGATTATTCTGGGTTAAAGAACTACAAAAATGTGTTCTTCGGTTACCATCAGGGACAGGAAGCTGCTATAAACTGGTTGAGGCCCGCCTAGCTGAAGCTACGTTCACTCAGTCACCCCTTCAGTTACAAACCACACGATGCTGCTTAACCTGACCTTCTGAGGGATGTGTACATTCTTCTGGAAGGAAAGTTTCAGCTAAGGTAAGTTATTTAATTCTTTATGGATGATGTTACCAGATTGTCTCAGTTTATGAGCAGTTTTTTTTTTAACCCTTTCACTGTCTCCCACATAGATCTATGTTATGGATGCCAGTGTAACTAACATAGATCTACGATTTAAGCACATCACCCTCAAATGTACTCCGAGTGGTAAATTTTGGCCTATACATGAGAGAATGAGTGTGTAGTGAGTGTACACAGTATAATAATAATCCTGCTCCCATGGTGAATAAAAGGAAAAGCAAACCTCTGACCTTGTGTTTGGCTTAAAATAGTGACTTTGAGGTGTTTTCCAGGAAGGCTTATAGTTTTATTAATTATTACTTGGTATCACTTGATGGAATGGTAGGTATGCTACTGAAATAGAGATGATTTTGGTCAGTCTCAGACTCTAAATACAGGAGGATCTCACTTTACAGCATTTTGCTAATACAGTAGACCATCATTTAGCATGAGTTTTTTGGGCGCAATTTGAGTATAGCACGATTGAAGAATTGCGACACAATTTTATGTAACACGTCGTATAATAAATTTAACACGATTCGCGGGAGGGGAAAAAATTTTGAGTGTGCAGTCGCCCGGTCGCCCGCGGTGGGTTATACCATTGAGTCAATGGGGGAGTCCTACTGCCATCCCCCTGCCACCCACACCCACTCCACCATGCTCCCAGCCTCCAGTTCGGTTCATACACGTGCTGGATGAAGATACTCAGTAACCTCGCTGTATTTATTTACATTCATTGTACTACATGTTTTCATTTCCATTTGTTAAATCTGCCAAGCAATCATGGCACCCAGTAAGCATACAAGTGTTGCTGAAAGTGACAAGAAAAGGTTTAAGCATTCAAGTCTAGGAATTGCAAAGAAAATTGAAATATTAGACAAGCTTAAGAGTGGATCACGTGTGGTGGATATAGTGAGGGCCTATCAAATCAAATCAAATCAAGTTTATTCTCTATAAGGATTACAATGCTGAGTTTACAGAATTTGGTTATTGTGTGGTTTACATGTAGCATCAGTTCATACAGTTAAAAAGAACGAGGCGAATATACGAGCTTGTATAATGAATAACCCAAGATGTTATCTCATGAAAAGAATGACACGTAGGTCCCAACAAGTAAATAAAACAGAAAACTTGTTGCTTGAGTGGATTGAACAAAAGACAAGGAAAGGTGCACCATTTAATTTCATCTTAATTAGGGAAAAGGCCTTACAGTTGTTTAAAGCAGTGTGTGATAGGGAAGGAAGGAAGGAAGGCCTGAAAAGGTGTGTGTGTTTAGCACAGGCTGCTTCCACACCTTTAAGTTGCATAATAAGTTACATAATATTAAGTTTTCTGGTGAAAGTGCTTCAGCTGATCATACAGCAGCAAGTAATTTCCCTGTTGAATTGCAGGAAATTATTTCTGAGGGTGGCTATGAGCCACATCAAGTGTTTAATGCTGATAAGACAAGTGTTATTTGGAAAAAATGCCCAATTGAACTTATACCAGTCAGCAAGACAAGAGTGCACCAGGCTTCAAGACAGCAAAGGATTGCTTCACCTTGCTCCTTTGCAGTAATTCATCAGGTGATTTCAAGTGTAAGCCCATGGTTATTTACCGCTTTAAGAATCCTCGTGCTTTTAAAGGTGTAGATAAAAACACCTTACCAGTAATTTGGAGGTCAAATCAGTCAGCATGGACGACAGAGGAAATATTTATTGACTGGTTTAAGCATCACTTTATTCCTGAAGTCAAGTTTACCTGCACAGCAAGAACATTACATTCAAGGCTCTCTTCATTCTTGACAATTCCTGTACTTATCCATAAGCTTTGCTGGATGTTACCCCACATGTAAAAGTTGTATTTTTACCTCCAAATACAACATCTTTAATACAACCACTGGATCGGGCAGTTATTAAGTCATTCTAGTGTAACTACACAAACAAGTTATGAAAAAACTAGTTGCATCAATGGACTCTGATTCCAACTTGGCAGTACCAAGCTTCTGGAATAAATTTAACATTGCAGATGCTATCAGCTATGCTAAAAGTGCATGGAATGAAGTGCCCCAATCAACATTAATGCAGGCTGAGGAAAGTTGTGAAATTCTGTGGTTAATTATTTCACTGGTTTTCCCTTGCTTGAGAGACAGGTTCAGGAAATTGTTCAGCTGGCAAAGAGATTACCAGGTGATGGTTTTGAGGATATGAATGAAGAAGATGTGAATGAGCTCTTAGAAGATTATTACAACCCAGGCACAATAAGGCCTGTTATCCTGGGTGTAAAGGGGAGCAAGGAGCAGAACAAACACAGCTGAATGACTTTGAAATATATTTTCCTTCAAGAGCAATAGTGATTATTTACATGTATGTAACAGGGATATCTTGCTACTCCTGCTTACACTTTGGTCAAACTTCACAGACACGCACATGCCATATATATATATTATATTATACAGACATTATAGGTTTTTCTCCTTTTTCTAAAGAGATCTTGTTCTTTTTATTTCTTCTATTGTCCATTGGGGAAGTGGAAAGAATCTTTCCTACCGTATAGCCATGCGTGTCGTATGGGCGACTAAAGATACCGGGAGCAATGAGCTAGTAAACCCCTTCTCCTGTTAGACATTTACTAAAAAAGAGAGAAGAAAAAAACTTTATAAAACTGGGATGCTTGTATGTGTGTGGAATGTAGTGCGGTTAAAAGAGACAGATGATTGTAATGTTATGAAAGAATAAGAAGTTGGATGTCCTGGCCCTAAGCGAAACAAAGTGAAGGGGGGGTAGGGAGTTTCGGTGGGGGGAAATAAATGGATTAAAATCTGTGAATATCTGGAGAGTTAGAGCAAAGATGGGCTAGCATAATGTTGAAGGATCGTTATGGATGGAGAAAAGAGAATATGAAATGTGTAAATTCAAGAATTATGTGGAATTTAAGTAAAGAGTTGGATGCGAAAAGTGGGTCATATAAGCGTGTATCTCACCTGGGAAGAGAGGAATGTAGAGGACGAGAGAGAGATTGTGGAGAGATGGTTAGTGAATGTTTAGGAGCCTTTGACCCAAGTGGAGAGAGTTAATTGTGTCGGTAGGGGACCTGAATGCTTAAAGTTGTGATGAAATTTTAGAGAGGGTTGATGGTTGGTAAGTTTGGGGTGCTAGGTGTACAATGATAATGGGAGCCTTTTGATTGAACTTGTATAGAAAGGGGGTTTATTTATAGGTAAATAACATATTTTAAGAAAAAGAGGATAAAATAAGTTATTACAAGATATGATGTAGGGCGAAATGACAGTAGTTGTGGATTATGTATTGGTAGATGAAAGACTGTTGAGGTTAGACATCTGGATTGTACATGTTTATAGAGGGCCACAGATATATCAGATCACTTTTTAGTTGTAGTACCACTGAGAGTAAAAGGTAGGATTGGGCTAACAAGGAGATTTGAAGCAGCAGGGAAGATGAGGTGAGTTATAAATTAAAGAGGAGGCCTGTTAGGGTAAGATAATAAACAGCTATTGAGAGAATTAGATGGTTTTATGAGGCATAGGCAATGGGGTCGAAAAGAGAGTATGTGTAGGTTGAAAAATGTTAGGTTTGAGTGTTCTGCAGAAGTTTTATTGGTTACAGGAAGGTGGGTTTGCGGAGGGGAAGAGGAGCGATTGGTGGAATGATGATGTAATGAGAGTAGTAAGGGAGAAAAGTTAGCATATGTTGAAGTTTTTACAAAGTAGAAGTGATGCAATTGAGGGAGGAGTATATGGAGAAAGAAAAGAGGGAGAGGTTAAAGGAGTGGTTGAAGCAATGTAAAAAGAGAGCAAATGAGAGTTGGGTGAGAAATGTTTATCAACAAATTTTGTTGAAAAATAAGAAAAAAGTTTTTTGGAGTGAGGATTAACAAGTTAAGGGAAGGCCAAGGAGAACAAATGGATTTGTCAGTTAAAAATAGGAGAGGGAGTTATTAAATGGTGAGTTAGAGGTATTGGGAAGATGGATGGAATATTTTGGGACTGTTAAATGTTGACGATGATAGGGAGAAGGCTGTGATTTCGTGTATAGGGCAAGGAGGAATAACATCTTGTAGGAGAGAGTGAGCCTGTGTGAGTGTGGGGGAAGTTGTGATGAGGCAGTAGGTAAATGAAAGGGGTATACCTAGGATGCAGAGAGCATGCATCGTTCCTTTGTATAAAGGCAAAAGAGACAAAAGAAGAGTGCAAAAAATTTGTAGGGGGTAAGTTTGTTGAGTGTTACATGGTAAAGTGTATGGTAGAGTTATCTATAGAAAGAATTAAGAGTTAAAGGATGGAGAATAGGATAGCAGTAGATGAACAAGGAGATTTAGGATGGTAGGGGGTGTGTGGACAGGTGTTTACAGTATTGAAACTAAAAGTGAACAGTATTTAGATAAGGCTAAGAGGTCTTTGTGGCATTTTATAGATTTGGAAAGGGCTACGACAGGGTGGATAGGGGGGCAATGTGCAGATGTTGCAGCGTGTATGGTGTAGGAGGTAGGTTACTGAAAGCAGGTGAAGAGTTTTTACGAGTGATAGTGAGGCTAAGTTTGAGTATGTAGGAAAGAGGAATTATTTCCCAGTAAAAGTTGGCCTTTGACAAGATGTGTGATGTCACCATGGTTGTATAGATATATTATAGAATCGGGGTTGCAAGAGATGTTAATGCGAGGGTCTTGGCAAGAGGTGTGGAGTTAACGATAAGAATCACACATAAAGTGGGAGTATGTCACAGTTGCTCTTTGCTGATGACACTGTGCTCTTTGGAGATTCTAGAGAAGTTGCAGAGATTGGTGGATGAATTGGTAGGGTATGCAAAGAAGAAATTAAAGTGAATACAGGAAGAGTAAGGTTATGAGGATAAAAAGATAGGTTGATAAAAGATTGGGATATCAGATTGGAGGGAGAGGGTTTGGAGGAGGAGAATGCATTCGCAGGATATTGGGAGTGGAGTGTCAGCGGTTGGGGTCTATGATAGATGAGGTGAATCATAGAATTGTGAGGGAAAAGGGTGAGTGGTGCACTTTGGAAGTCTGTGGGATACAAAGAACTTCGACTTTTAGGCAAAGAGGGGAATGTTAGAGAGTATAGTTTTACCAATGCTCTTATATGGGGTGTGAAGCATGGGTTGTGAAATTGTTCAGCAAGGAGGAAGGCTGGATTGCAGTTGGAGATTGTATGTTGAGGGCAATGTGTGGTGTGATATAATGCTGAGAATTCGTTAGTTTTGAAGTTAGGAGGAGGTGTGGGATTACCAAAACTGTTGTCAGAGGGTACTGAGGAAGGTTGTTGAGGGTGGTTCGGACATGTAGAGAGGATGGAGGCAAAACAGAATGACTTAAAGAGGTATCAGTCTGTAGTGGAAGGAAGGCGGGGTAGGGGTCGGTCGTCGGCTAGGAAGGTTGGAGGGATGGGGGTTTTGTAAAGGTGGTTTCGTTTTGTGATGTGCTAGGGGCCTGGACTCTCAGCAGGCATTGCTGTGAGCAGTGTTTGAATTAGGAGTGATTGGAGACAAATGGTTTTTTTGTTTTTAATATTGACGTGCTGTTGGAGTGTTGAGCAAGTAAATTTATGAAGGGGGTTCAGGGGAGGAAACCGGCAGGCCGGGACTTGAGTCCTGGAGATGGGAGGTACAGTGCCTGCCACTCTGAAGGAGGGGTGGTGAATAATAATGTTGCAGTTTAAAAAAAACTTTAGGTGCAAAGCACCCTTCTGGCAAGACAGTGATGGAGTGAATGATGGTGAAAGTTTTTCTTTTTCGGGCCACCCTGCTTTGGTGGGAATGGGCCAGTGTGATAATAATAAAAATAATAATAGTTAGAGGTATTGGGAAGATGGAAGGAATATTTTGAGGAATTGTTAAATGTTTATGAAGATAGGGAAACTGTGATTTCGTGTATAGGGCAAGGAGGAATAACATCTTGTAGGAGTGAGGAAGAGCCAGTTGTGAGTGTTGGGGAAGTTCGTGAGGCAGTAGGTAAAATGAAAGGGGGTAAGGCAGCCGGGATTGATGGATAAAGTAGATAGAATGTTAAAAGCACGGTGGGGATATAGTTATGAGTGGTTGGATGCAATATTTAATAAGTGTATGGGAGGGTATGGTACCTAGGGGATTGGCACGAAGGCAGGCATTAGTTCCTTGTATAAAGGCAAAGGGACAAAATGAAGAGTTGCAAAATATTATAGCGGGATAAGTTTGTTGAGTGTGTATCTGGTAAGTGTATTCGTTAGAGGTATTATTGAAGGAAGAGATAAGGACAGAGAATGGATAGCAGAGATGAACAAGGAGGCTTTAGGAAAGGTAGGGTGTGTGTGGGACAGAGTTTACAGTGAAAACATAAGTGAACAGTATTTAGATAAGGCTAATGAGGTCTTTGTTTTTGGATTTATGGATTTGGAAAAGGCATGTGACAGTGTGGATAGGGAGGCAGTGTGGCAGAGGTTGCAGGGTGTATGGTGTAGGAGGTAGGTTACTGAAGCAGTGAAGAGGTTTTTAGAAGGATAGTGAAGGCTCAAGTTAGTGTATGTACGAAAGAGGAAAATTATTTCCCAGTAAAAAGTAGCCTTATGGACAGGATGTATGATGTCTCCGTGGTTTTGTATAATATTTTTATAGATGGGGTTGTAAGAGAAGTAATTGCGAGGGTCTTGCAAGAGGCGTGGAGTTTTAAAAGTTAAAGAAATCACACATAAAGTGGAAGTTGTCTCAGTTGCTCTTTTGCTGATGACACTGTTGCTCTTTGGAGATTTCTGGAGAGAAGTTGCAGAGATTGGGGGAGATGAATTTGGTATGGTATGTAAATGTAAGGAAAATTAAAAGTGGATACAGGAAAGAGTAAAGGGTTATGAGGATAACAAAAAGATTAGGTGATCAAAGATTGGATTTCAGGATTGGAGGAGAGGGCTATGGAGGAGGTGAATGTTTCAGATTTTTGGGATGTGGACGTGTCAGCGGAATGGT
>NW_026467033.1:0-13090 GCF_026875155.1 Cherax quadricarinatus
AAATCCCAAATCGGGCAAATTTCCAAATTTTTTTTTGAATGGAAAGGAAAAATTATATTGTAACCTTTGGGCCAGTTCCTGGCCTTTGTGTATCCATAGCTCTCGCGCTACCGCACAGATGGATATGGGGTGCACAATAAACTAGCCACTTCGGTGGCAAAATCTAAAAATCTTTCTGGGTACCTGGTAGTGGAGCAAATTATTGTTAGTAAATAATTATTTCCCATTCTGGTCCTTGGGAGTGGGCCAACGACATCCACTTACCAGCTTGCTGAAGGGTTCACCGGGTGTTGAAATTGCTGAAGGGGGACAGGTTTAATGCTTTGATTAGGTTCCCTATAATTTGGCAGGCATGACAGGTCTTTATATAATCTCCCACCGTCTCCCCACAGCCGAGGCCAGAAGAAGTGCCTGGAAACCCTGGATACTGTTTTAGCAATACCTAGGTGTCCACCCAGAGGTGTGTCATGCACTAAGCTAAGAACATGGTTTCTATAAGGCTCAGGCACCACGACCTGGTGACAAAAACTTGGCTCTCTCTTCTACTGGTACTGCAACCGAAGGTGCCTTCTTCATGAGTATACCTTTCCTGAAATAGAAGCATTTATTTAAACGTAAAGATTCCTCCTCAGTCACAGCTGAGGCTCTGATCGACTTAAGTGTGTCATCACACCCCTGTGCAGCAATTAACTGCATCTAGTAGGCCCAATCTCCCTCACACTACTTCCTTGATCTCTGCACTGATTAGGCTCAACTCGGTTGTTGGTATCCTTTTCTTTAGTTGACTGCAGTTCAACCTCAGAAAATAGAGTTTCCAAACCTAAGTCCTCACCATCCTCATGAGAAATATAAGGATTACCCTTGGTATCCTGGTCACGAGACATACTTCTTGTGATGGCACCAACAGGGAAAAGGTCTGGCAGGGTCTCCCTAGCCTTCTTCTCCCAAACTTTGGGGCCTGGTTGCCCCCATACTAGTGGTTCTTCATGTCTAACAAGCCATCACATTATTCCCTAATAAGAGGTCGACCCCTTCGAAGGGAATTTCATCTGAGATACCTACAGGGAGATAGCCAACTTGGTATGCAGATTCTACCCATAATTTGTGTACTGGTGTCCTTATGGTTGAACCCGTAATACCCTTCAACAATATATCTACCCCAGTATAGGTATCCTTAGACACTGGTAGCACTCCAGCACGTAGCAAAGAGTAGGTGCTACATCCATCTCTCAAGGACAATATGTTCTCAACTCTGCCTACATTCTTTTGCAAACCAACTGTGGACCTACTAGAAAATATACACATCCTGGGGTCTAGATCCAAAGGTTCCTCCTCACCTTGCCTTGAAGATCTAATGCAGGCAACTGGATGTATCTCTGCAGTTAGAGTCCTCTGGGGTGGTTTCTCCCTTTCCTGATCTCGCCGCCTTGACCAGCAAAACTTTTGTGTGTGTCCAGTTTTGTTACAGTAGTAACAGGCATAACTCTTAAAGGTATTTTTACCATTGGTGTAGGACTGGTACTGTTTACTCGAGGACCTGAAAAATTATCTGATTGTCTAGGTAAACTTTGAGCTCCAGCTGACTTACCTTTTCTTTCTATTTTAGAGGGTGCCTCAGCCTTCATTTGTCCCTGAAAATTCTTGTCCCACTTACCTTTATGACCATAGGACTTGGGATAAGATTTAGAATGAGTGGGGAAATTTTCAGGAGCATGACTGTTTTTACTTACCAATTCCCTGCGAGCCAAGAATTGGTCACCTAGATCCAGTGCTTCTGAAAGATTATCTGGGTTTTTGTCCTCCAGATACTCTCTGAGGTCAACAGGGATTGTATTGTACAATTCCTCATGAACCATCAGATCTACTAATTGTTATAGTCTTTATTAACTCCTTTAGAACAAACCCATTTCTTAAAAAGGAACAGTTTCTCATTCCCAAACTCTGTAAGGTCTGCCCATCCTGAATTTTTGATTCCTGAACTTTTGTCTATATTTCTCAGGTATTATTGGTATGCAAGCAATACTTCCTCTTTAATCTTATCATAATCAGAAAAATCTTGCCCCTCCAGAGTCTCTACTCTCTGAATCCTTTACCCACAAGTTGTGTGCGAACTAGGGTAGCCCACTTCTGTTTGGGCCATCCTTGCTCCAGAGCAGTCTTCTCAAAAAAAAAAAAATATCTATCTGGGTCACTCTCTGTAAACTTAGGGACAAAATTTGCAGCTTTAGTTATGTTAAAGTACTGCTCAGGCTCTTGTTCTGAACCTCCTAACCTTTGACGTTCTTCCTCCTTAGCTTTCATTAATTTCATTTCAGCCTCTAGTACAGCTAATTTCAGTCTCATTCTCTCCATTTCCATATCACCTGGAGTAGGTGATTCCTCATCTTCACTATTAACAGGCATGTTTACTGATGAATTATTACCTTCTTCCCTGAAGCCTAAAAAATCTGAAGACTCATCTTCTGACATAATTTTTTATCTTTAAACACTTGCTTCCCTCTTACAGTATCAGTGGACAAAGCTCCCACAGGCACATAAAATAACACAAATTGAATGTAACTATGCACATAGCACTTACCATAACCACAACAAAAAATGTGTTACTCAACCTTTCTCCCACCTTAGGAGAAAAACAACCTGTAAACTAATATATGAAAACAACACTTCCACTGACCCCACCTTGGTAAATCTTCTACCAGAAACATGCAACTGTTATTACCCCATACCAGCACATATAGTTCAAAGAATGTTTTGAGTTATTTTAGCAGTCAAATAACTCTCCCGGACAGGCCCCCATGTTACGTTGGTTTCCCTTATTTCTTGGATGGTAAGGTTCTCACTACATGTTCTAGTGTGGGGGTAGCTTTTACTTAATGGCCTTATTTGTCTAGGGGTAATACTTACATCATGGCTGATCATCTTGAGTGTCTCTGATACCCTTTCACCAGCCCTCTTCACAGGTTATGTAAACTACTACTATAAAAATATAACTGTATTCTTAATAGATATGTACAGAATATACAATCACAGCCTCCATTTTCAAAACAAAATCTACACACTCCATACCTGTGCTCCACATGGTGTGTTGCAACAACTCTTGTCCTCCACTCTTCCTGACATAACTCTGGGCTAACCAGTGTTTTGACACACTTTAGTCACCCTGGGTATGGTGGCCACAACTTAAATTATAAACACTCACCCCTGGAGCACACATGATGCCCCAAAAGATAGAAGAAGGACCCAGAGATCCTGCCAGGTTGAAGGTCAGCCACACAGAGAGAGGGAGTCAGTGAGAGGGAGAGAGAGAGAGAGCCTGGCTAAGCTTCTCCCACCAAAACAAAAGACTGTTGCCAAGCACAATTCTCCAGTTACCACATTTCTACCACCTCTTAACTTTACTTTTACAAAAAGAAATACAACTTTATAAACTACTTATTTAAATTGTGTGTTTATGTGTCTATAGTATAACCTATTATATTGAGAAAAATAGGTTTGACCCAGCTGCCTCTCAGTCATAAGGTTGATCAGTCCTTCTGACATTTAGAGCAAAGTCCCCATCAATTCAATATAATTAGGTATTATTATAGTAACTGTTACTTATAAATACATGTTGGGTCCTATAGCCCCATAACAACACCGGTACACAAATTATGGGTAGAATCTACATACCAAGTTGGCTATCTCCCTGTAGGTATCTCAGATGAAATTCCCTTCGAAGGGGTCGACCTCTTATTAGGGAATAATGTTATGGGCCTGTTAGACAGTGAGGAACAACTAGTTTGGGGGAAACGAAGTCCGAAATGTTGGGAGGAAATGGCTAGGAAAACCCTGCCAGACCTTCTCCCTGATGGTTCCACCATGAGAAGCATGGCTCATGATCATGCTACCAACAGTCTTCATGATATTTCTCATGAGGATGGTGAGGGGTTAAGTTTGGTAACTCTGCTTCTGATGTTGAAACTGCAGTCAACTGAAGAAAAGGATGTTCCAGCCAGAGCTGAGCATGATTGGAGAATGGATCAGTTAAATAGTGTGAGAGAGGCTGCACCTGCTAGGGTGCAATTAATTTCTGTGCAGGAAAATGTCGCTGTTGCTGAGGAAGAGATTTTACAGTTAAATAAGTGTTTTCATTTCAGGGAGGAAACTCTTACAAAGAATTCACCTCTGTTTGCAGTATCGATGGAAGGAGAACAAGGGTTTTGTCCCCAGATGGTGATGTCCAAGGTTTCCAGGCATTTATTCTGGTCTCAGCTGTGGGAGACTGTCAGAGAGTATATTGAGACCTATCATGTCTCTCAATTTATAGGGAAACCTAGTCTAAGTATTAAACCTGTTCCCCTCTGTTACGCAAAAAATGTGGGATAGCTGGGGGCTTGAGCCTTATCTAAGGGCAAAAGTAAAAGTTACACACATCTCAAGCCCAAACCGGCCACCCCGGGCTATCCCAGTTAAAAACAGAAATCGCTAAACCAGTATGTGTTACTTCAAGGGGTTGGTTAACAGAGGGTTAGGCAAAAATCCCAATTAGGAAAATATATTTATTTAATCACCATAACTAAAAACCTTAATTCTAACCCCCAAATGAAGGTACACACAGTGGCTGGGGGTTCAGCCCCAAACCAGGCTTCCGTAGCGTCGGGGCCGTCGGGCCCCACAAACTCATTTCTTACTTAAATACTCATCCCACAGCACCCTGCCAGGGTCAGTGCCTGGTTAACATACAGGAAGCCTAAAAGCCTATGGCTTGAATTGGATAAACAAAATGATGTATTATTGCAAACTTAACTTAAAATTACGCATCTCGAGCCGCTTCTACCGCCCTCCCAACGTCACGTGACCCCTCCCCCCCCGGGTTTCTCTGCGTACCCAAAAATCCTTGGAAAAAAAAAAACTAACTCCTTTTTTATAATTATAGTTTGAGTTCTTTACAGCCCCCCAAAAACCACTTATGAATATAAAATTATTCCTTTCAACTAACAATATTCATATTATTATGGCACATTCCCCACTAATTGTATTACGATGGTGTCATGACAGAACCCTGCATAACACCCCCACCCCCAGACCATAGGTCTCACTCTGCTAGGCGGCTGTCCCCAACGGACACCGCTAGGCAAAAAAAGAAAAAAAAAAAGAAAATTAAGACCCCAAATTAAGGTCTGAGGCAACTGCAAAATGATTAACTGGGGAATGGGACCACCATACATCATGGTCTTTGTACACAAATAAGCCAATATTTACAAACTAGGTTATAGAGTGCAGACATATGCAACTCGTCGAACATACAAAGTGATCAAGTTCTATGTCCAACGTGCTACAGTCACACTCTTTAGACAGCTGTTTTAGGAAAAAGGAACCATTACACCACCAGCGTGGCCAGGCGCTGGCGTTTGATGCATTTTACCTAATTATCATCAAGCAAACTTATAAAAAGCAAGTAAACTTTGTACAAAGTGCCCCTGAGGAATGCCGTTTAATGAAGTAACACCAAAGTTCAGTATGTTGCAAGGCAGACCAAACTGTAGGTGCCACCAAAAAAAACTTTTTTTAAACTGTAAGTACATTTTCCAGGAGTTCAAAGAAAAGAAAAAAATATGTTAAACCAGTTAAATTATACGGAGAATAAACATCACATTAATTCACTCCCATCTCACAAGCAATCTTTAGTAAACAAACTGGTTCCCATGACCACCCTCTGCGAGAAATCAGGAGAGCACAGGAGAGGGGGAAAAATCTTCAGGCCCCTAAAAACAAGGAGTGGATAGGCACATAAATCTTGTTCGGTGGGACTGCAGGCCGGTAAAACCTGGAAGTCATCCATGAAGACCCGAAAAGGTTGACTCCCAGGCCGCAACCTACATGTCATTCCAAGGACCCTGGAGTCACCCAGTGGTGATCAAAATAGGATAAATGAAAAGGACCGTCCTGGAGAACCTCCAAAACACCTCGGATCAAAAGACATGACCCAAAAACAGTGGAGGCATCACCGCCAGCCCCCACATTCACTTAAAACATTAGGTCCAACAGTCCCTATACCAACATAAAAAAGAGGCGAGGGCATTCCAGCCCAACACCTAAAAAAACGTGCATAACCTTTACCTAGGCTTGGTTTTGTGTGTTACCCCCTCTAAATACCACACACACTAGGGAATCCTGATCCTCCAGCTCCAGACTCAACCGCCCTTCTCCTTTGGTGGCCCAGAGTTCCTTCTACTCGTCTCTACCGCCAAACCACTGGCAAATAAGAATAGATAAGTGATCATATACACTACATTGTGCACTTGAACACGGAGACAAGGCATCAGCAACCACAGTTCTCCGCTCCCTTCACATAACGATATCCCGATTTAAGAGCGTTGGGAGAAACATGTGCCCACCTCGTAAGTCTCTGGATTGTGGTTCCTAATTAAATGAAGGAAACGTAGGGATTATGGTCACTATACACAGTTATAGGGTGAATGATTTAGATTTGTGCACGTCAAAGTGTTGCACTGCCAACTCTAAAGCAAGAGCCTCCTTTTCTCATGGAGGTTAACTTCTTTGGTGCCCTGCTCTGTTTTGCTGAGAAGCAGCCGCAGTGGCATTACTTCTCTGCTCTACCCCTGCAACAAGACTGACCCCAACCTCTGTATTATTTTGGCAAAACCCGGGGAGGGTTACTCAGGATTACACATAAAAGATCTTGAGGGTTAATGGCATACAAAGGATACATGGACAGAGATAATTAAAGTTACAATAGGAGTGTGTCCTGGCACAAATGGTCGTGGGAAGCAGATGATGCACCCACTGTTCATTCACACAATTTTGCATGTAGTATCATAAAGAGGAGGACAAAACCTTATTTTTTAACTGTACCTGGCGACAGTCAGTGCACGTTTTCAAGGTATACCTAGTGTGAGACCAGTAAAAAACAACGTCCACGACTCTCGCTGGATACAAATACAGTCTCTAGAAATAAACACTTCCCTTCCTTAAGGAAGAGAACCTTTCACCCCAGTCTTACAAATGCGGCAGACCTGCTGGCATTTCCTAATCGGATCCTCTACCTCATGGGGTTTAACATGGCCCCATTTTTCAGCATCCCAAAACTCTTTCACTAAGGTGCACCACGGCTGAGCCAACATTCAACCAGTCTTTCAGAAGATCCAAATCTTCCACAATCTCTTACAAATTTTCCTGCTTTCATTTCTTTCTCAGGGACTTTATCTTTCATCATTTTGAAGCACCAACAGTGCCATCATAGCCTTACCAGGACCCGGTTCCAATGCCAAATCCCATCTCTCCAGCTTCCAGAATGTGTCTGCACCACCTCATAGTCCCACGTCATCCTGGGCGGACTGGCAGACTGGTGCACTAGTGCCAACGACCTCATCGTAGCAAGAATTTTCTGAACGGAGAAAAAACACGCTGGGGGAAACATCACCATCCTCACATGCAACATGACTTATGATTACAGTTGATTACCCCACACGGTAATGAAAGGAGAGGGGAATTCCCTCCTCCCAGTTCCTGGTACTGGGGAAAAAATATGCATTGCTTGAGAAAACCGGGACAACCATGGAGCTTTTTTCATGACTCCTTAGGATGATATACTTGGTAAATTTAACCTAAGTAGGCCTCTCAAAAACTACATGACATTTCATAAAATATGACTTCTGGGTGATTTGTGCAAAGCCTAAGAGACAAAAATGTTTCAACAGGAAATCTCAAAACCACACACAAAACCCCAAAATTATTCAGAAGGGGTACTGGATCTGGTAACCACTGTTAGAAAAGGAATTTATTAATAACCACTGATTATTTAGCTCTCCCCGTCTTATACTGAAATGCATTCTTCAGAATCTGTAAAAAAAAATAGTGGACAAAGACACATTAATAGTTCTGCCGCGTTCCCACTGTAAAGCACAGGTCTCTTAAAAAGTTCTTGCTCATTTGATCAACTCTGCAAAATAAACACTTGGTATATTTGGGAACCACATTCCTCCGCGACAACTGATAAATGAATGCGTTCCGGAGGTCACAACCTTCCCGGGCTCACTCAGCTGATGCCAGAGTCAGGGGATTTTTTCCCACATCGCACCAAGACCACTTCTCCAACCGAGTTCCGTGTTTGAGCAGGTTCATCCATGCTCTGAGTCTCTGCAGGTCCAGACTCAATGAACAGGCTTCCATGCCCACAAACATCACCACAGTGTGCAGAAGGGTCACAGTGAGGCACAGCTCCTACCTTGTTCCCCTGTTTAGTCCGAAAGCACATTGAAAAATTTTTCAGGTACCGTTGCTCCAATTGGGGTCATTTCCACCTTTGTAAAGCAGGGTCCTGCCAAAACCAAACATTCCTCACTTTGAGGAGTCCCACAACATTGTTGCCTAAGTAGAAGGTCAACTCCTTCAAAAGGAATACATCTTCTGCAATACCTACAAGGTAGGTACCAGACTGGTACCAGGACTCTTTCCATAACTGTGCACTGGAGTCCTGACAGGTATCCAGTTATCCCTTTAAGAAAAATGTCCAATCGGTGTAGGGTGTATCCAAACTGGAATACACCCCGAAATCAAGGTGTATGTGACTACAAGTGTCCCCTCAAAGACATAACCACCGTGACCTACCTTCAATTTTGGTGTAAGGTCCACAGTAGACTTACTTGAATAGACCTTCATCCGAGGGTCAAAGACTGCTGTGTCTCTTTGGATACCTTGGGGCAAAACTGCAATGCAAGCCACATCATGTGTTAATCGGTGTATTTACTGGAGAAGCATCTGTCGCAGCCTGGTCCTAAGCATCTTTCGACAATATGGCCTGCAGGTGGCCCTGTTTTATTGCCAATATGATACAGTGATATGGGTAAAGGCCCCCCTGCCCATCTGACTAGGTTGGATCCCTTGGGTTTGGGGAACTGGGCTCGTTCCCACCTGTTCCTTTGTAGTCCTGGACTGTGATAGCTGAAATTAAAACCTCTCGCAGTGGGTACTGGAAAAATTAGGGTTATTTTTTAAAAAAAAAAAAAAAAAAAAAAAAAAAAAAAAAAAAAAAAAAAAAAAAAAAAAAAAAAAAAATAAAAAAAAAAAAAAAATAAAAACACTTGTGGTTATTTTATTAGGGCTGATAAATGGGTGGCTTAAACTTCTGAAAATTTCTTATTCCTATTTGTGGGTGGAGAAAACTTGCCATTATATAAGTATGTGGGGTGTGGTAACTGTACCAAATTTTTTGGTTAGCTAAAATCTGTAACCCAGCTCTAAAGCATTATTAAAATCATCAGATCCTTCTCCTCACGATATGCCTTAAGGTCAGGAGGAACATTTCTCAAAAGATCCTCTAACAAAATTCAAGGTAATTACACCATCATAATTGCCTTACCACCCCTTTGAGCGACACCAACCTATTTAGATGTGACATCTTCTCCTCCATATCCACCAAAGACTGCCCTGACTGAAACTTTAGTCCTCATGATTTCTGCCTGTACCTTTTCCCGGAACATTTGAGAAGCAGTAAAACTTCCTCTTTTAGCTTATGATAATCAGAAAAGGCAGATCCTTCTAAAGAACTAATAGCCTGTAAACCCTTTACAAACTAATTGGGTTCTGCTAATGTCGCCCATTCCTTTTCGGCCAAACCTGAATTTTGGCCGTACTTTCAAATACAGAAAAAAATGGTCTGGGTCTTTCTCTAGGAATTTGGGCACATATTTTATGGCTTTATCCAAATGAAAAAACATCTACCTTGTGTCTGTGGTCTGGGTGAGTAGCAAGCTGCCTCTCTTTTGCTCTTTCTTGAGCCCTTAAGCTCCTTAAGGCTCTCTGTTCCTGGATCTTTGTACGCTCCAATCCTTAACCGTTCCTTTTCTTCTGCACTAGGGTTTAATTTCATTTGTTAAAATTACTACTTCCTTATCAAGGTCCCTATCATGGGGATTTGATTTCAAATGTCACCTTCCAAATGCATGTCATCCACAGAATTTTCACCAGTGTCAGCCATTTGGGGAAATAATAGCACCAAATTTACTACCAGCCACAGAACTATACTGATATAAAATAATTAAAGCACACAGCAAGTTACATATACCGGAAGTAAGCTATATTCACAAGGAGTTGTCATGTGACTCCCTCAAATTAAAGAGAACTGACACACAAAAAAGAAAATCCTGGCAGAAAAAAATTAAAAAGAGCTTCTGACAAGCTTGCAAAGGTAAATTATTTCCAGAATTAGGTGAGGCATAACCTCCCAAAAATCAGCAAGAATTGTAACCTGCAAGGGTAAATTATGCACCAAAACATTCAAGTAATATAAACATCTAAAAATTCAACAATATGGTACAAAAAGGTCAATGATTTATTAGAGCATTTAATTAATAATAACACCCTAACAAACCAGCAAATTTACACAAAAGGGAAATTATTCAAGGGTATAAATTAATAATAACACCCTAATAACCAGCAATATTGCAAACAAAGGTATTATTCACAGGGTATTAGTTAATATTAACACCCTAAAAACTTGCAATATTACACACAAAATTAATTATCACAGGGTTGAATTAATAATAACACCCTAAAAAAAAACTAGCAATGTTTGCACACAAAAAGTAATTTATTCACAGGGTATTAGATATTATAACACCCTAAAAACTAGCAATATTATAAACAAAAAGGTAAATTATTATTTTAGTGTGAGTGTTATCAGTGATTGTTCCTTCTGACCAACCCAGTAAAGACATTATTATTGACTTTCCAGGTTGCAAACTTGAATTACCCAAAATTTGATTATTTTCTTCCATTGCAGGCCCCCATGTTACGCAAAAAATGTGGGATAGCTGGGGGCTTGAGGCCTTATCTAACGGCATAAAGTAAAAGTTACACACATCTCAAGCCCAACCGGCCACCCCCAGGCTATCACAGTTAAAAACAGAAATCGCTCTAAACCAGTATGTGTTATTCAAGGGGTTGGTTAACAGGGGTTAGCAAAAATCCCAATTAGGAAAATATATCTATTTAATCCCATATTAGACATAAAAAAAACCTTAATTCTACACGCCAAATGATAGGACACACAGCTGGCTGGAGGTTCAGCCACCATAACACTAGGCTTCCGTCAGCGTCAGGCCGTCATGGACCACAAACCTCATTTCTTACTTCATCATATCCCACAGCACCTGCCATGTCAGTGCCTGGGTTAACATACAGGTAAGCCATATGAAAGCCTTATGCTTGAATTGGATAAAACAAAAATGAAAGTATTATTGCAAATTAACTTAAAATATCAGCATCTCCGATGCCCAGCTTCTACCGCCCTTCCTCAACGTCACGTGGACCTCCTCCCACCACGCTTACTTGCGTACCCAAAAACACCTTGAAAATAATCACTAATCCATTCTTTATAATTAATAGTTAGAGTACTTTCCAGTCTCCAAAAGCACCATTATGATTTATAAAATTATTCCTTAAACTACAATATATAATATTATTATGGCACCATGGGGCGGGGAGTCACTTCTCATACAGCGTGCCTGTTGTTGCTCCGTCGTTATCTCGTGTTTTCACGGTCGCTCTTACGTGCTAGAACTTTAATTGGTGTCATCAATTCCTATACGATACATCCCTCCTAGCGCCTGGAACCAATCTTGGTAGGAAAACATTATTTACTGAATTCAAAAAAGGAGAATTAGTAGTTGGCACTACTAGCAGAGTTTACTGCCAGAGGGGACAATCATAGGGCCTGTGTCCCGTGGTGGGGGTAAAAAATAATAAAATTTGAAACTTTTCGTGTCAGAGGAAAGAAAGTCCTCCCTGATAAAATTGAGTTATACATTGTGTTAGTTATAACTACAGTGGCTCCCTAGATATTGATGATAAAGGATAAAGTGTCATTTGCAAACAGGTGAATTTGTAAATGAAGTGATAAGCCTAGTTGGGTGGCAGCGGCGGCAGCGGCAGCAACGGTATCCTACCAGCTCTTCTTTCTCAAAAAAAAAACATCGCTCATCAAAACTTGTGATGGCTTAAGTGAAAGTTCAAACTACATGAACCCACGTAGACCACAATATGACCCAAGAATACTAAGAATGTAACCCAAATCTTGACAAAATTAGAAGATCTAAGGAAGACAGCCCTGCTAACCCAAACACTGCCTCCGCTGCCAGACAATCACTTAACCCAAGCTCCGAGAAAACAAGCCTTCTCCTCCATTGCTACACAGTATCTACTTCAGTGATACTATGAAAGGATATCGCAGAAGAAACAACACCAGTAATAAAAGAATAACAGCAAGGACCCTAGAACTCAACTTGTCTACCCAGCAGGACGCCAGTGTATCATCAACCCCCCTCACCGCCGCCACCCAAGGAACAACAACAACAACAACAAACATGGCTGACTCCCCCTCCAACTCCACTCCCTTCAAAGGATTCACCCATGATAACTCAGGTATGATTATTCCTGACAATATCAAGGACTACATCGTTGCTCTAGAAAATGAAATCAAAGATATCAAAGCAACACTCGAGCGACGAGAATCCAAGATAACCAACCTCGAGAATAAGATCCAAAACCTTGAAGAGAAGATTACATCGGGAAGTGTTGACACAGAAAATACTCTAAAAGCAGCTATAGCCAGTCACACTGAGCAAATAACAACAATAAATATGAAGGTTGAAGAAGCAATCAAGGACTGGAATCAGAAAATGCACACTCGACTAAATGAATACCTTGATTTCCAAGACGACAAAACTGAACAAGATAAGTTTTTCTGATGCAGTAATAATAAACAGTCCACACATTCCTAGTGACATAACACAAGCTCAGTGCAAAGAAACTGCTATCAGGAAAAATACAGAACCAAGTACAAGTCATCGTGCAAAACAATGAAATCAAAGAAACACGTTTGTTAGGAAAACCAGGAAGTAAACACAGTATAATGATCCGACTTCATTCATACGATAAAAGAAAGGACCTAATTAAATCAGCAATTACAATGAAAAATGGAGTGTACATAAATGTGTCTAACAAAAAAAAGTCAAAACCTTCTGTTCAGGCTGAGAAAACTTAAAAAGGAAAACAAAATACATCAGTGTTTCACGCGAGATGGGAAAAT
>NW_026467034.1:0-12946 GCF_026875155.1 Cherax quadricarinatus
TCACTCGGGCATGAGAGGGGAAGGGAGGATGATTTTGAATGGTTTGCAGACAAAAATAGCTTGAAATTGTTTGAAGAGTGGAAATGTTAATTTTTTGCCAATGTTCAAGATAAACAATCATGTTCGCATCCAACTGCTGTTTAATACGATCATGAAGGGATGATTTTATTTGTACATTTTTAAATTATACAATAGATGAATAACAGTAAATCTTTTTTTTTTTGGTGTGGGAAAAAACATTCGAAATAAAAACAAGTTAATATAAAGGTTCCGGAGAGGTGACGATGAAAAGAGAAAATTTATTTTAGGCCAGGAATGCCATTATTTATTCTGGACCCTATTTTGAAAATGGTCTTTTTTTAAATTTTGTGTGAAATTGGCCAAATTAGTATTTTCTGATCAGTTTATTGAGTAGTTTGAAATAGGTAAATGACCAGTTTTCTTGTACTCAATCGATAGAGTGAAAGGAGTACTCAATCGATAGAATGAAAGAATTCTAATGACATAGCTATGATTTTCATTGACTGGAATTGGCCCAAAATAGGGCTGAAAATAGGCAAAGTCACCGTTAAATAAACAATCGCAGAGACTACTAAATTTGTGAGAGCGTAATTCCAAGAACTTTCCATCAAATTTCATGCTTTTGGTTTCACTATCTATTGGAAAAAGATTTTCTATCATTTGTAAGATTTTTTTTTTTTTTTTAAATCTTCGACCGTGAGAGCAAGTTTGAACCAGGGGTCACAACCTTTCCTAACTCTACCTCTTGCACACTCCTACAGCACACTGGTGTCTGACCTTTGTATATTCCTTCTTTAGCACAATTCATCCTGCAGTGCTCTGTGACCTCTCCAGGTTTAGCACTTAGTTTAGATTATATTACTGCTTCTCCTCACTCAACGACAGAATTCCATTCCTAAGACCACATCAGTAAACGAATTCCTCGCTAAGTGATGAATATAATATAATGATAGTGGTTTGTGTCAACCATGTTTGATATTATTTTAATGTCACCTTTGCACCATTTATTACATTTCTGGAATTTTTAAATGTTTATACAGTAGTGTACTGTATATTGTAATAAACAGAATAGAGGAAATCAGCTCTAATATACATTATATAAGTATGCAAACTGGTTAGAGAGCCCATCATAAGTCCGAGGTGTCGGTAAACAAGTGCATCACAAAGTGAGAAGAGGCTGTATTATTATATTCCAAGAATAAAATAAAAATTAAAGATGTTTGTGTTGAAGTCATATTGCGTACTCAGTTATTAGCCCTTTGACTGTTTTGGTCATATATATACGTTTTATGAGCCACTGTTTTTGATGTATACATGTATATACAGTGGTCCCTCGCATTTCGTAGTTCTCGGCAATCATAGATTTCGAAAATCATAGGGATATTTTCGTATAAACATGGGCTCGCTTTTCATAGTTGACTCGCGAGTAGTAGTTCTTCCGGGACGCGTACCCACGCGTGAGCCGGGCGGCAGCCAGTCTGGCATTGTTTACCAGTGAGCGAAGGTCCCCTCACGTGCTCCAGTGAAATATTTCATAATACTCCATTTATTTTAGTGCTTGCAAGTACTAAATAAGCTACCATGGCTCCAAAGAAAGCTCCTAGTGCCAAGCCTGTGGTAAAGAAGGTGAGAAATACGATTGAATTTAAGAAAAACATCATTGAACAATATGAAAGTGGTACAAGTGCGGCCGAACTGGCCAGGATGTACAGTGGACCCCCGCATAACGATCACCTCCAAATGCGACCAATTATGTAAGTGTATTTATGTAAGTGCGTTTGTACGTGTATGTTTGGGGGTCTGAAATTGACTAATCTACTTCACAATATTCCTTATGGGAAAAAATTCGGTCAGTACTGGCACCTGAACATACTACTGGAATGAAAAAAGTTCGTTAACCGGGGGTCCACTGTATAAGAAACCCTAACAAAACCATATGTTACCATAGTGACCAAGAAAAAGGAAATCAAGGATGCTGTTTTTGCAAAGGGGGTAACTATGCTGACAAAAATGAGATCACCAGTACTGGAAGAGGTTGAGAAGTTATTATTGGTGTGGATAAATGAGAAACAATTTAGCAGGAGATACTCTTATGACTTCGATTATTTGTGAAAAGGCTAGGCAGTTGCACAACGATCTGGTAAAGAAATTGCCTGAAAATAGTGGTAATGTGAGTGAATTTAAGGCCAGCAAAGGTTTGTTTGAGAGATTTAAGAACTGTACTGGCATACACAGTGTGGTAAGGCATGTTGAGCTGCCAGTTTGGACCACAAGGCTGCTGAAAAATATGTGCATACATAGAGGCTGAAGGACTGAAACCTGAACAAGTGTTCAATTGTGACAAAACAGGCCTCTTTTGGATGAAAATGCCAAAGAGGACCTTCATTACACAGAGGAAAAGGCAATGCCAGGACACAAGCCTATGAAAGACAGGCTGACGCTATATGTCTGTGCTAATGCTAGTGGGGATTTCAAGTGAAGCCATTACTAGTGTACCATTCTGAAAATTCCAGTGTTCAGGAAAAACAATGTTATGATGAGATAAATTGTGTGTGTTTTGGAAATCTAATAGTAAGGCATGGTCACAAGGGAAATTTTCGTCAAGTGGTTCAATGGAGTGTTTGGCCCTAGTGTGAAGAATTACCTCCTGGAAAAGAAATTGGATCTCAAGCGCCTGCTAGTAATGGACAATGCACCTGCTCATCCTCCAAACTTGATGACCTAATTTTCGAGGAGTTTTGGGTTCATCACAGTAAAGTTCTTGCCCCCGAATACCACTCCTCTCCTCCAGCCCATGACCAGCAGGTCATTGCAAACTTGAAAAAACTCTACACCAAAGCAATGTTTCACAGGTGCTTGACTGTGACCACAGACACTCACTTGAACCCTAAGGGAATTTTGGAGAAACACTTCAGCATCTTCCATTGCATAATCCTTAATAGGTAATGGCTTGGGAGGGAGTGACTACCAGGACTTTGAAATCTGCCTGGAGAAAATTGTGGTCAGATTGTGTCGACAAGAGGATTTTGAAGGGCTTGGGACTGACCATGATGTGCCTATGTTTGTTGTTAAATCAATTGTGGCACTGGGAGTTCCATGGGGTTGAATGTGAGTTTGGAGGATGTAGAAGAATTGGTGGACGACCACAACGAAGGCTCACCACTGAGGAGCTGCAAGAGCTTCAGCAGGAACAGCAACAGATCACAGCTCAGAACTTGCTGCAGATGGAGGAGAAGGGAGATGGAAGATGGGAAGATGGAAGATGGTAGCATGTGCTGGGAACTTTGATATCATTGCATTAACTGAAACGTGGTATGATTTAAAGAGTCGGGATATGACTGCTGAGTGTAATATTCAGGGATTTAAGTTGCTCAGTGTGGATAAGATGTAATGGGAAGGGGGAGGAGTTGCATTGTATGTTCGAGAAAATATTAATTGTGCATAAAAACAGGTATAAAAATAGATGGAGCAACAACAGAGTCTGTTTTGGGTAGAGTTTGTGGAGGGTCAAGAAAAACTAATTCTAGGTGTAATATACCGACCTCCAGGCTGGATCACGATAGAGGGAGACTTCTTTGGGACGAAATTGTTAGGGCTTCTGGACACAGTAACATAGTCATAGTAGGGGACTTTAACTTTAGTCAAATTACTGGAATTCTTTGACAGGTAATCTAGAGTCCAGTGACTTTATGGAAACAGTTCAGGACTGTTTTTCTGAAACAGAGCGTAACTGAGCCTACCAGGGTAATAATTTGCTAGACCTAGTCTTGTCAAATCAGGAAACACTCGTGATAATCTGGAGATCACTGAAGAGCTTGGCGCAAGTGATCACAAATCCATCACTTTTAGCATTAATTGGGAATGCAAGAATAATGATAATACAGTAAAAATCCCTGATTTTCGTTCTGCCGATTATAATGGACTTAGGAACATCTGTCTAATCTTGATTGGGTTATCTAGCTAATGATTTATATTGACGATAATCATACTTATGAATATGAAGGGATCTGCTTTTATGATTGTTTTCTTAATAATGTACACATGCCCAGAGTATATACATTCCCCAGAGAGAAATTAGGTCTAATAATAACGATCCCAAATGGGTTAAACAGAGGCTAAAAGCAGAAATAGAGGTGATTTTGATTGGTTTTGCTAAGGAAAGAACCTTTAAATGAAGCTCAAAGTAGGGAAATGTTTGACTTTTGCCGATGTTCAAAAGTAAACAAATGATATACATTTCCAATAAATGTCCAACTAGCCTTTCTGATATGCAGTCATGAATGGGTTGACATTATTTATACAATTATTACAATATTGCAGTAGTCTGCATAACAGTAAATCTTCTATTTTTGTTTGAATAAAAATTCAAAATAGAAAGCAAGAGTAATATCAGAGGGCCTGGAGACGTGACTGATGAACAAAGAAAATGTTATTTTAGAGCCAGGAATGTCTGCGTTGTTCATTCTGAACTCTGTTTTGAAATTGACATATTTTTTAATTTTCGTGAAATTGGCCAAATTGCAAATTTCTGACCACATTATTGGGTAGTTGAAATTGGTAAATGGGCAGTTTCTTGTACTCAGTCGATAGAAAAAAATGGGTTCTAAAGAAATAGCTATGAGTTTGGTCAACTGGAACAATGGAATTAGCCAAAATTATGGCTCAAAATGGGCAAAATCGCCGATTTGTAAATATCGCCGAGGTCGCTAACTTCGCGAAATTCCATCAGTTTTCAATAAAATTTTGTTCTTTTGGTGTTATTACAATTGGGAAAAGATTCTCTATCATTTCATAAGAATTTTTTTTTTTTTTTTTGGGGGAAATTTTGCGATACCAGGAGACACCTAGGATTTGGGGCTGCGACAGTCATGGGGTTAGTTAACTTAATTATTTTACACAACTTGTGATTTATCTTGAAGATCATAACAGATAAACATTTAACCCTTAAACTTTCCAAACGTGATCGACGTTCACATCATGTAGCGCTCCGAATATTTTGAAAAATAAAAATAGTTTTTTCTTTTAATGAGAGCACATTTTTCTACGTGTTATAGGATTAAAAAAAATTAGGGTCAGTACTTACCGAGATATAAGACCGTGAAGTTGCTCTGGATGCTCACCCGATGGCAACAGTCCTGCCGCTTGCAGAAGTGTTTCCAATAAGGTTTTTTTCAGTTTATATTTTCATTTATATATTTTTATGTTCTGACAATTACAATTTATAATAGTTCTCTTGACTTCATAGCCAATTTTTGTTCAGACACTAATATTAGGTACTGAAATAGTATTCAAACAGTCACAATCACATTGACAGGTGAACATTTTCACCTGCCTGGGTCATTTACTATTGCCTAGAAATATATACAAAGTATTTATAGGTCCCAGCAATGTTTTAGACATGCTGGAATATACCTTGAAGCATGTTGGTGTTATGAAAACCATCCCTTTACTGTTGACAACCCAGTGACATTTGATAAATGTGAACTGCTCCAGCTAACTCTACTGTATTTATTATCACTCTTACACACAAACATGTCTATCTGTCTGTCTGTCTGTTTCTGCTTATCTGTCTAGCTCTGCTTATCTGTCTTTGTCTGCCTGTGTGTGCCTAGAGTATATATCAAACTCCTTGAAGAATGGTGTTATGACAACTCAGTGACATTTGATAAATGGGTACTAGGGGAACCCTGGTTTATTTGTTCTCACTGATACACACAACACATTGTCTGTCTATATATCTATCTGTCTGTATGTCTATCTGTCTGTCTATCTGTCTATCTTTGCCTGGAATTTTTAGGTTATCCTAGGTAATTTACACTATGTATTACAACTGTATTTATGTGTACATGTGAGAGAAAGACAGAGATGTAGTTAGACAGAGATATAGATATACAGAGATATAACAGATACAGAGATATAGACAGAGAGACAGCCAAAGCCAGCCAGCCAGCCAGTCAGCTGGCCAGCCTGCCGAATACATAAGAACATAAAAAAGAAGGAACACTGCAGCAGGCCTACTGGCCCATGCAAATCAGGGCCATGTCCCCCCCTCTCCATCTTAGACCATTGACCCACCTAGTCAGGTCACATCCACTGAAGGAAGGAGCATGACATCAGCCCTAGTAGCAAAAGCTAGTCAGTGTCCAACTATGCCCACCCACACTGACATCATATATTTAGCTAACCCTCGCTGTAATTTGTTATCACTGTTACACACACACATGTCTGTCTGTCTGTCTATCTATGTCTGTCTATCTGTCTGTTTATCTGCCTGTCTGTCTCTGCTTATCTGTCTTTCTGTCTGTCTGTATGCACCTGGAGTATATATCAGTCTTCTTCAAGAATGGTTGTTATGACAACTGTTTGACAGCTCAGTGGCATTTGATAAATGGGCACTAGGGAACCTGGCTTTATTTTATTTTCACTGATACACACAAGCATGTTTGTCTGTCTGTTTATCTGTCTGTCTGTCTATCTTTGACTGGAATTTTGGGTTATCCTAGGTAATTTACCATATGTATAATATTTTTTTATTATTAACACACTGGCCAATTCCCACCAAGGCAGGGTGGCCCAAAAAAGAAAAACTTTCACCATCATTCACTCCATCACTGTCTTGCCGGAAGGGTGCTTTACACTACAGTTTTTAAACTGCAACATTAACACCCCTCCTTCAGAGTGCAGGCACTGTACTTCCCATCTCCAAAACTCAAGTCGGGCCTGCCGTGTTTTTCCTGAATCCCTTCATAAATGTTACTCTGCTCACATTCCAACAGCACGTCAATATTAAAAACCATTTGTCTCCATTCACTCCTATCAGAAATGCTCACGCATGCCTTCTGGAAGTCCAAGCCCCTCGCACACAAACCTCCTTTACCCACTCCCTCCAACCTTTCTTAGGCCGACCCCTACCTCGCCTTCCTTCCACTACAGACTGATACACTCTTGAAGTCCATTCTGTATCACTCCATTCTCTCTACATGTCCGAACCACCTCAACAACCCTTCCTCAGCCCTCTGGACAACAGTTTTGGTAATCCGCACCTCCTCCTAACTTCCAAACTACGAATTCTCTGCATTATATTCACACCACACATTTCCCTCAGACATGACATCTCCACTACCTCCAGCCTTCTCCTTGCTGCAACATTCATCACCCATGCTTCACACCCATATAAGAGCGTTGGTAAAACTATGCTCTCATACATTCCCCTCTTTGCCTCCAAGGACAAAGTTCTTTGTCTCCACAGACTCCTAAGTGCACCGCTCCGCCCTTTTCCCCTCATCAATTTTATGATTCACCTCATCTTTCATAGACCCATCCGCTGACACACCCACTCCCAAATATCTGAATGCATTCACCTCCTCCATAACTCTCTCCCTCCAATCTCATATCCAATCTTTCATCACCTAATCTTTTTTGTTATCCTCATAACCTTACTCTTTCCTGTATTCACTTTAATTTTCTTCTTTTGCATACCCTACCAAATTCATCCATCAGCCTCTGCAACTTCTCTTCAGAATCTCCCAAGAGCACAGTGTCATCAGCAAAGAGCAACTGTGACAACTCCCACTTTATATGTGATTCTTTATCTTTTAACTCCATGCCTCTTGCCGAGACCCTCGCATTTACTTCTCTTACAACCCCATCTATAAATATATTAAACCACAGTGACATCACACATCCTTGTCTAAGACATACTTTTACTGGGAAATAATCTCCCTCTATCCTACATACTCTAACTTGAGCCTCACTATCCTTGTAAAAACTCTTCACTGCTTTCAGTAACCTACCTCCTACACTATACACCTGCAACATCTGCCACATTGCCCCCTATCCACCCTGTCTATACGCCTCTTCCAAATCCATAAATGCCACAAAAACATCTTTAGCCTTAATCTAAATACTGTTCACTTATATGTTTCACTGTAAACACCTGGTCCACACACGCCCTACCTTTCCTAAAGCGTCCTTGTTCATCTGCTATCCTATTCTCCATCTTACTCTTTAATTCTTTCAATAATAACTCTACCATACACTTTATACCAGGTATACTGGAGTTTACCTGGGAGAGTTCCAGGGGTCAACGCCCCCGCGGCCCGGTCTGTGACCAAGCCTCCTGGTGGATCAGAGCCTGATCAACCAGGCTGTTGCTGCTGGCTGCACGCAAACCAACGTACGAGCCACAGCCCGGCTGGTCAGGAACTGACTTTAGGTGCTTGTCCAGTGCCAGCTTGAAGACTGCCAGGGTCTGTTGGTAATCCCCCTATGTATGCTGGAGGCAGTTGAACAGTCTTGGGCCCCTGACACTTATTGTATGGTCTCTTAACGTGCTAGTGACACCCCTGCTTTTCATTGGGGATGGTGCATCACCTGCCAAGTCTTTTGCTTTCGTAGTGAGTGATTTTTCGTGTGTAAGTTCGGTACTAGTCCCTCTAGGATTTTCCAGGTGTATATAATCATGTATCTCTCCCTCCTGCATTCCAGGGAATACAGGTTTAGGAACCTCAGTGCTCCCAGTAATTGAGGTGTTTATATCTCCGTTTTGCGCGCCGTGAAGGTTCTCTGTACATTTTCTAGGTCAGCAATTTCACCTGCCTTGAAAGGTGCTGTTAGTTTGCAGCAATATTCCAGCCTAGATAGAACAAGTGATGTGAAGAGTGTCATCATGGGCTTGGCCTCCCTAGTTTTGAAGGTTCTCATTATCCAGCCTGTCATTTTTCTAGCAGATGCGATTGATACAATGTTATGGTCCTTGAAGGTGAGATCCTCTGACATGATCACTCCCAGGTCTTTGACGTTGGTGTTTCGCTCTATTTTGTGGCCAGAATTTGTTTTGTACTCATGATGAAGATTAATTTCCTCGTGTTTACCATATCTGACTAATTGAAATTTCTCATCGTTGAACTTCATATTGTTTTTCTGCAGCCCACTGAAAGATTTGGTTGATGTCCGCCTGGAGCCTTGCAGTGTCTGTCAATGGAAGACACTGTCATGCAGATTCGGGTGTCATCTGCAAAGGAAGACACGGTGCTGTGGCTGACATCCTTGTCTATGTCGGATATGAGGATGAGGAACAAGATGGGAGCAAGTACTGTGCCTTGTGAACAGAGCTTTTCACCGTAGCTGCCTCGGACTTTACTCTGTTGACGACTACTCTCTGTGTTCTGTTAGTGAGGAAATTATAGATCCATCGACCGACTTTTCCTGTTATTCCTTTAGCACGCATTTTGTTGCGCTATTACGCCATGGTCACACTTGTCGAAGGCTTTTGCAAAGTCTGTATATATTACATCTGCATTCTTTTTGTCTTCTAGTGCATCTAGGACCTTGTCGTAGTGATCCAATAGTTGAGACAGACAGGAGCGACCTGTTCTAAACCCATGTTGCCCTGGGTTGTGTAACTGATGGGTTTCTAGATGGGTGGTGATCTTGCTTCTTAGGACCCTTTTAAAGATTTTTATGATATGGGATGTTAGTGCTATTGGTCTGTAGTTCTTTGCTGTTGCTTTACTGCCCCCTTTGTGGAGTGGGGCTATGTCTGTTGTTTTTAGTAACTGTGGGATTGACCCCCATGTCCATGCTCCCTCTCCATAGGATGGAAAAGGCTCGTGATAATGGCTTTTGCAGTTTTGAAAACCGAGTTCCATGATTCGGGCCCCCGGGGGCAGAGTGCATGGGCAGTCTTTATCGCCTTTTTAAGTCGTTTGGCGCGGGATAACACGGATGGCTTGTTTTAAATAAAATTTTTGTGGTCTTACCCCCAAAATTTTTTTGCACTCCTTTGTCCCCGTTCCCTTTAAAAAGGGAACTATCATGCTCTCTGCCAATCCCTGGGTCCCTTTACCTCTTCCATACATTTAATAAAAATTGCACCAACCACCCAAAACTAATCCACACCTTTTTAAACTTTTCATCTTATCCATCAACCCCGGCTCCCCCTTCCCCCCCTTTCATTTTACCTACTGCCTCACGAATTTCCCCCCACACTCACAACTGGCCCCCCTTCCCTCATCCTACAAGATTTATTCCTCCTTCCCCTATCACAAAATCATACTTCCCATCTTAAACAACATTTAACAATTCCTCAAAATATTCCTTCCATCTTCCCAAACCTCTAACCTCCATTTAAAAACTCTCCTCCCTTTTTTTAAACTAACAAATCCTTTTTCTCTAGGCTTCCCTTTAACTGTTAATCTCACCCAAAACTTTTTCTATTTTCAACAAAATTTGTTGATAACATCTCCCCACTCTCTCATTTGCCTCTTTTTTACTTTGCTTCCCACTCTTTTAACCCTCTCTTTTTTTTCCATATACTCTTCCCTCCTTGCATCACTTCACTTTGTAAAAACTTGTCATATGCTAACTTTTCCCCCTTACACTCTTTTTACATCTTTCCACTAATCGCCCTCTTCCCTCCCGCCCCATTTCCTGTAACCACAAATTTTTCCTAAACACTCAAACACTACTTTTTTAAAACCTCCCCCCATACCTTTCGACCCCATTTTCCTAGCTCTATAGCCCATCTCCTCCAAAGCTTTTTATATCTTATCCTAATGCCTCCTCTTTTTGTTTATAAACCTTTACCCTCTCTCCCTGATGCTTCTATTCCCTTGTATCCCACTACCTTTTACTCTCAGTTAGCTACAACAAAAGTGATCTGATATACTGTGGCCCCTCTTAAACAGACATCCTGAAGCTCTCACAGCTTTTTTTCTACCAATACAAATCCAAAAAGTACTGTCATTTTTCCCTACTTCATACTTTTATACTTTTAATCCTCTTTTTTTTAAAATATGTATTACCCATAACTAAACCCCCTTTTTATACAAAATTCAATCAAAGGGCTCCCATTATCATTTACACCCCCACCCCCCAAAATTACCTACCACCCCTCTCTAAAAGTTTCTCCTACTTTTTCATTCAGGGCCCCCACCACAATTACTCCTCCCTTGTTCAAAGGCTCCTAACATTCACTTTGCATCTCCCAAAATCTTCCCCTCTCCCTACATTCCTCCTTTCCAGTTCATACATGCTTTTATACCCACTTTTCGCATCCAACCTTTACTTTAATCCACATAAACCTTGAATTTACACATTCAATCTCTAAAGTTTTTTTCTTCTTCCCTTTGTTTAGTAAAGTCTACAGGAAAAAGGGGTTTTACTAGCCCATTGCTCCTGGCATTTTAGTCGCCTCATACAACACGCATGGCTTGCGGAGGAATGATTTTTTTCCCACTTCCCCATGGACAATGGAAGAAATATAGAAAGAACAAGAGCTATTTAGAAAAAGGAGAAAAACCTAGATGTATGTATATATATATATATATATATATATATATATATATATATAAATATATATATATATTATATATATATAATATATATATATATAATATATATGTATGTGCGTACTGTGAAGTGGACCAAAGTGAAAGTGGGAGTAGCAAGTTATACCTTTTTATCTAGTGTGTTTATGAGACAGAAAAAGACACCAGCAATCCTACCATCATGCAAAACAGTTACGGGTTTCTGTTTCACAGTCATCTGGCAGGACGGTAGTACTTCCCTGGGTGGTTTGCTGTCTCCCAAACCTACTACCTACCTATGTATAATACTGAACCTATTTTTTCTTTATTTATTTATTTAATGCTTTGCAAACAGTACATTGAGATTGTGTATATACAATAGTGGGATGCAATGCAAAGAGGCCTCTATTATGCCTTGGCATTATGGGCCAACTTAACATTATTGGCTTACATTCTACTTAATACTAAGAAATAGTATATCATAATGTACAGTGGGAAAAGTAATTATTTCATAGTTGTACAGTAGAATAAAATTTATAAATTAATCAAAATTTGTATAATACAAAGATATATGTATTTATATTCAAAAATGCTTTGGTGAAAAACAATGATTCAATTATATTCCTGTCAACAATGGATAAAAGTTCAATGTGATTGTTTCAGTTATGATGTGGGAGTACATAGGTGAGTAAATGTTTTAGTTTTAGTTAGTTTAATATTTTTATTATGCACCCCATACCCATCCTGTGGGCGGTAGTCAAAAAAATTCAGAGGTACATAAAGGGTCCAGGGACTGGGCCCCCAAAGTTTATAGCTGAGCAAGTTACAGAGGTAATGAATTCACAATTTACAAAGGTAATGAACTCACAATTTACAAAGGTAATGAACTCCAGGGAGGTCTAGTCACAATCATGACAAGTTACAAAGGTATTTACAGATTACAGAGGACACAATGGGTCCAGGGGCCGGGCTCCAAAGTTTTGAAGGCTGAAAATAGGGACAAGGTTATGAACTCACAAGTTACAAAGGTAATGAACTCACAAATTACAAAGGTAATGAAAACTGTAAGAATGGTTACTTACGTTTATACATGGCTGCAATCATGAACAAATTTTAGAGTAATGAGCAATTCACACTTTCCACACCCGGGCACAACTGTAGTGAGTTATTGGTGCAAATGTTGATTGCTGAGTCTCTCTCTCTCCAACACACACACACACACACACACAACACACACACGTGGGTCCGTGGGGTGAAGACGTGGGTAACAAGGCTCCGAGAACCTTAGTGTTGAAAGGCGTGTAATATCAGCTAGAAGTAATCCCGTGGTAGTGGAAACGTCAGTGAACAATACTACGAAATGATAATTAAAGTTATTAGTTAAAGAAAGTGAGAGGAAAGCTGAAATCATAATATTTCAAAGCACAAACCGTTGGGGGTCTTAGGGCTGTTTCCACATTGGGAGCGGTAGGCTGAGAAGTGATGTCACGCAAGTTGTGGCCATTTATACTATGAAGGAGGTTATATAATGTGAAGTGAACTACCATCAGGAAGGTGAAGTGAGGGAAACTGGGGTACGGAATATAGGTTATCACATCACGGGTGAAGGATCTCCA
>NW_026467035.1:0-5000 GCF_026875155.1 Cherax quadricarinatus
GTTTAAATTTAAAAATTCCTTGCCCCTTTTACCCCACTCTCAAACTTGAAAATATTAATCACCTAATCGCGAAACATTTTAAAATTTAATTTTTTTTTTAAGAACATTGCGGAGAAAAAACTCATGATATTAGGGAAGTTTAATCGGGTAAACAGGGCTTAAACACTGACAACAATGTTTAAATACTGGATCAACAATTTTTATAATACGGGCAACAATGTTCATAATTTTGAAAAAAATTTTTTATAAAAGGGGGCCCAACAATTTTTCATAATACGGGGTCAAAAATTTTTAAATATTGGGTAAACAAGTTCAAAATACTGGCAACAATGTTTATAAACGGGGTCAACAATTCAAATACGGAAACAAGTTTATAAACGGGTCAACAATGTTCAAAAACTGGGCCCAAAATGTTTAAATCGGCAACAATGTTCATAAACGGGTAAACAATTTTTTAAAAACTGGTCAAAAAATTTTTTAAATACGGATCAAAAATGTTTAAAATACGGGTCAACAATTTTTAAATACGGGGAAACAATGTTTAAATCGGATCAACAATTTATAATACGGGGTAAACAAGTTTAAATACGGTCAACAATGTTTAAATACTGGTCAAATATCATAATACTGGGTCAACAATTTTTTAAATACTGGGTCAAAATTTTTATAATAGGGGGCAAAAATGTTTAAAATCTGGATCAACAATATTCAAAAAACTGGGTCAACAAGTTTAAATGGGGTTTTAATAATGCTGGGTCATCGTATATATAATACGGGACTGTGGATTACAATAGGGAAAATCATCGTGGTTTTACACTACGGATCATCGTCATTAAAAATACTCAAACACGTGGATTACAATACCGATCACGGGATTACAAACCGATACGTGGATTACAATACTCACCTGTGGCTTACACTACTGGACATCGGGGATACAATACTCGATCACGTGGTTTACAATACTCGACATCGGGGCACACTACGGGATCATCGGGATTACAATACTCGATCATCGGGATTAAAAATACTGGATCACGTGGAGAATACGGGATCATCGGGGCTTCACTACGGATCATGGGGATTACAATACGGACATCGGGGATTGCAATACGGATCATCGGGTCAATACTGGATCAGGGGGATTAAAATACGGGATCATCGTGGATTCAATACGGATCTCGGGAAATACAATACCGACTCGTGGTTTATAATGCTGGACATCGTGGTTTCAATACTGATCACGGGATTACAAACGGATCATCGTGGATCAAAAATACTGGATCACGTGGTTAAAATACGGTCATCGGGGATAAACAAACGGGATCATCGTGTTTACAATACGGAAATCGTATCACAAACTGATCATCGTGGATCACAACACTGGATCATCGGGGATCAAAATACTCACACGGGGATTAAAATACTGGACATCGGGATTACCTATTTGGTTCATGGGGTTTTAATGCTGGACATCGGGATTACAAACTAAATCACGGGGAATTAAAATACTGTTTACGGGATCACAATACCGATCATCGGGGGATTACAAACGGGGATCACGGGATCACAATACGGGATCACGTGGATCACAATACTGCATCGGATCACAACACTGGACATCGGGATTACAATCCCTCGATCATCGGGATTAAAATCGGGACATCGGGGATCACAAACTGGATCATCGTGATTACACTACTGGATCATCGGGTTACAATACTCGACATCTGTTTAAAATACGGAAAACGGGATCACAATCTGGATCATCGGGGATTACAATAATCGATCATCGTGGATTACAAAAACTGATCACGGGTTTACAAACTTGACATCGGGGTTTAAAATACCGATCATTGTGAATTACAGTACGGATCATCGGGTTTACAATGCTGGATATCGTAGTTACAGCACTTAAACACGGGGAAATCAAGCCAATCATTTGAATTACATACGGAAATCCTGGATTACATACGGATCATCGTGGTTCCAATACGGGATCATAGGGGGTTTTTTAATTTTTGGGGTTATCACAATTTGTAACACACTCCCCATTTCAAGTTAGCATCCCCCCAAGTTCCCATGTATCTTCCCATCGCCTGTTCGGCTCAAGCTGCACTATATCGGGCTCAAGCTCACGTGTACGGGCTCAAGCGCACGTTACTGGCCAAGCTTTGCACGTGTATCTGCCCAACTGCACGTGACTGCCAAGCGCACGTGTATTGGCCAAGCTGCACGTGTATCGGCTCAAGCTGCACGTGAACTGGCCAAGCTCACGAAATCTGGCTAAGCTGCACTTTACGGCTCAAGCTGCACGTGTATCGGGCTCAACTGCACGTGAACGGGCCAAGCGCACGGTATCTCCCAAACGCACGTAATCGGGCTCAAGTGCACGTGATCTGGCTCAAGCTGCAGTTTTTCGGGCTCAAGCTCACGATTCGGGCTCAAGCTGCACGTGTATCGGGCCAAGCGCCTGTATCTGGCTCAAGCGCACGTGTATCGGGCTCAACGCACGTGTATCTGGCTCAAGCGACGTTATCTGCTCAAGCTGCACTGTATCTGGCTCAAGCCACTGACTGGCTCACTGCCGTGTATCTGGCTCATCACGGGTTGGTATTGGGTTACCTTACGTAATGATGAAGCAGTAACGGGGCGTAAAAATTAAAAGGGGAAAAAAAACGCACCCTTTAACACATTTTTCTATAGCAAAATTTTGGGGAAGCAGCCCCAATAACAAGCACCCCAGGGAAAAAGCAGCCCCATGGAACAAGCACCCCTATGGAACAAGCTGCCCGCGTAACTTTCACTCATGGAGCAAGTTGTTTATGGAACAAGCAACCCCATGAAACCCCCTGACCGCTGAATTTCGGCCCCCTGGGGCAAACTTAAGCAGTTCCCTGTACCAAATCTTGTTTGGGCTAAACATCATTACCAAATTAATAAATTTTTAATGAAATTTTTAAGTATAATAACTTCAAACGCCACAAGTATTATGAAAACTCATTTTTCCCACCAATCCTTTTAGGACTTGGGACCTTTACCCGTAAGGACTCTTGATTCAATGAATTGGACCCACTTACCTTGGATTAAAGCTAACCGGAAAAATTAATCATTTTTAAAACAGTTACAAATAGTGTTAACTTACAGTGTCAGGTGTATTCATACATACAATAAAAAAAAACATAAATTTCAAAACTCCCACTTGGTCTTTCGCACCTACTCCTAGGGTTTGGGGGCGATTACCTCACTTCTGTACATATTTTTAACTGTCTTCAAGTTATGCCTAAATTTGTATTTATAAACCACTGATGGCAAACGTCTACAAAAAGATACCCCAAAGTTGCACTTGTGTCTTTCTCTCACAATAAACATGGAAACTGGGCTCCTTGTGAACACTAAAAGGGGGAGATCGTAGTGCTGAGCTTTGGGCGAGAGACAGGAGCCGGCCCGGGGGATGGCCAGGAGAACGGCCCCTCTGGTCCCGTGGGGCTGGCCCCCACCAAAAGAAATTATCGCCCTATCATCAACCTTCTTCCCCCCGGGAAACCGAACCGGGGATGGTTTTCCCGGTGGTTTCCATCGCCAATCTGATCCAAGGGAACTCATCCGACCCTACCTCCTTCCCGCTCTCATTTCACTCTTCTTCATCTTTCCAGTTTTATCGGGGAACTGGAAGAAGCATAAAAATGTTTTTTGCAAACGCAAAAGATCAACCCAACACTTCTTGAATATTTCGCCAGTTAATTGATACTTTTTTGCAAGAAAATGAAGGGGTCCAATGCGCATGGCTTCGTTTAAAGATTATTTCATTATTTTTTTAAAAAAAAATTATTTTGGTTCCAGAACAAAACTGGGGAGGGCCTGTAAACCAAGTGCTAGACGAGGCTGGGTTCACAATTCACCCCCCAGCTCCCCGGCCAGACCCCTGCGAGAGATCTGAGGGCAGATAATTTTGCACATCATGTACTGCCCACACGCTGTCCAAAAAGTTTTATTTTTCAGGGGCTACAGAGTAAACGAAATTTAAAACACATCGGGACTTTCAGATTTTTCAAATCTTACACATTTTTTCACCCAGGAGGGAATCCTGAGAGCAATCACCATCACTCACTCCGCTGGCCCTCCGAAGGGCACTTGCCATACTGAACTACGAAATCGGGTTTCCAATCCACTTTGAGAGATACCCCGTTTTTTTTACTTTTAAAACATCAGTTAGTACAGTTAAAAAAACATCTTAGAAAAAGTTTTAAAAAAACATCATTATACATTTTTTAAAACATCAGCAAAAAGTTAAAAAAGTTACTCCAGTCACCCCTAAAAGCATGTCAAAAACCTTAACACTCTTTTCCACTCATTACGACTTGTGGTTCAATTTTCGTCTCAGAAAGGTGATATACTCCTCAGAGGGTGCTGCCCCGCGGAAACCACACCTCTTTTCGTCAAAACTGGTGCGATATTTCCCCTTTTTTCTAAAAATTTCTTACTCTTAGGACCCCATGACACTGAGCAACTGTGGGATGGATTGTAGAAATTAAAAAAAAAATACTTCAAATACTTTACTTGCTTTGTAATTACGGTTTATTTATATACTGAATTAGTCACATTGCAAGTTTACAATCCAAATTTTATAACAAAAAAACAACCCTGTCCCTTTTTTGAATAACCACGGGTTCCCTGTTGTGAAATACACAAAATAAATAACCCTCACAGCGCCTGATGGATTTCACATCCGGCAGCAAACACCACAACCAATTTTTTTCTCAAGGGGCCCTTCCCCGGATGCTTCACATCTCCTTTTTATCCCTCCCAGATAACACAGCCTCTTTACCCACCCTTTGAACATTCTCAAGACACAAAAACCCCCAAAATTTAAACCCCCCTCCTCTCCCACTCTGTGAATTATACCTTTCAAAAATCCACAAAGCTTCTATTTTTGCTTTCCATATTTCTACCTGAAATTTATACACACAGTAACACCAGAAAAAAATTTTCCCCTGCCT
>NW_026467035.1:10000-11912 GCF_026875155.1 Cherax quadricarinatus
GTTTATCACCGATTTTAAGGTGAAAATCTCATCCACTCCTCAAGCTGGGGCGTGTGCCCAAAATGCCAGCATTTCCCCTTTGAACAGCCGCGCTGAGCGTGGAACAGGGAAAATAGCTGCCCCCGGGGGCCCATTTCCCGTGAGTCTTTTTCCCACTCCTTAAGGAAATTGTTGCACCTTTCCCCATGAGCCAAGGGCTCGAGCCTTGGGAACAAAACAAATAATGATGGGAATTTCCCCTATTTTCTAGACTTTTGGGTCCCTAAAGCTGGCAGCTGCCCCCCTTCCTTCTTGGGGTTATTGGAGATAGGTTTTAGCCCAAAGGGAGAGCACTGTATAGCCCACCCACCCGCTCCATCTGTCCAGGCTTTAAGGGGGGAAACCATCTGGACCTTTGGCTGCCATCAGATCTGCAATTGGGGGGGTCTCTCTTAAAATGCGGCACCCCCTGTTGTGAGGCCCTCTGATAAAAGTTATTAATCCTCATGTCTTTCAATCTTTCCCCCGGAATTTTTCGGGACACAAAACCTGGAACCCCAAACGTCTGCTGCTTTCATCCCCAAAAAACCTGTGTTCGGCGAGAAAGGGGGGGGCAAGTCGAAGGGGAACACCGATGCGGATGGTCTGTGGGTCGAGTGCGTGTGCCAAGGCTGGAGTTGGGAACAGCCAACAGAAAGTCCCCAGCATGAGGGGCTCTCACTGCCAGCAGGCGGGCTCTATCCTCCCTGACACACTCTGAAGCATCGTTGAGGCTATATTTTCCACTATTGGACCATCCCAGTGCGATTGTTTGTAGTTGTTGGGGGAGCAGTCTGGTTTCTAGAGCCCGTTAGATTATCCCAGATCATTGCTCCGTCAATGAATTTTTGGTCCTGGGCTCCAATCTTGTCCCTAAGATGTTCAGGAGAATCGCTGCTACAAGCTCTCTGGATGCAATACACGAGGACAGAAAAGCGGTAACGCAATCTGTGATGACTTGCGGACACCAATGCCTCTAGTCTGACTGGAAGTGTAGCTTGGTCCACTGCCCGTCTTCTAGAGTAAGGTTAAGTACTTTCGTAAAAATCTGCCTCAGAAACTGTCATATTCGTGCAGTATAGGGTTATCATATGAAGGTGCACATCTTAGGAAATATGTCAACCTGGGCAGACTCAAGCACTTTGTGAGAAGGTACAAGGCATCGTAGGTGTCCAGATTGCCTATTCGTTGTTTCATTCTCCTTAACTCTTCCAATTTCTTCCTGAGAATTGTGTCAATGGCATTGCTTCCCAGAGGTGCTCCTAGCAAGACACTATTTGTGGGGGCAATGACTGCTGCTCCTGGTAGTTTGATCTCACTGCATTTATCACTTGTTGACTGACTGAGATGATTTCACATTTGGATGGATTCAGGATGAGACCCATTTCCTGTCCCCGTGTCATTACCTGTGTAAGGTCATGTAGGAGGGACTCCTTTGTACCTGCTAGTGTGCCATCATCTAGGAACCAGATGTTAGCTCGCTGGTCAGTCTGACTGTGATTTCCCTAACTGCATTACAGAAGAGAAATGGTGCAAGAGGATCTCCTTGTTGGACACCCTCTGATGATGTGATTTCATGCTCTCCAAAGAGAAGCATTGATTCCTTGCTATACCCAGCTGAAACAAAAGGGAAAGAGACCAGGGAAATTTCTTGTACTGCTGCTAATACCACGTCTCTTTTCAGGAGATTAGAACGCATTCTTGAAATCTAATTTTACCACTGCATTGTCCTCAGGCAGGTTGTTGATATATGCCCTTGTTGCATGAAACCGCTGCTTCACTTCCTTGAGAGACCCCCAAAGCCAAGCTGGTTTGGTTGAAGCATCATGGCTGCCTGTGCACGAATACTTCGGACAGCAGCTTTGGATACGAGGCGGCGTAAAAGGGGTTTTGC
>NW_026467036.1:0-12943 GCF_026875155.1 Cherax quadricarinatus
AAACCAAACAACAGGCTTTAGTGTTCGCAAAAAGCTAACAGAATTTTTGACTTCTATCTTGAAGATAAATAATAGAAGTCCTGAGGTTGTTCTTCAATCTATATATCTTTGGTTAGGCCTCATTTAGACTGCTGCTTATTCTGGTTACCGTATTACAGATGGATATAAATGCTCTGAAAACGAAATAGAGGAGGATGACAAAAAATGATCCCATGTATCAGAAATCTTCCCTATGAGGATAGACTGAGGGATCTGAATCTGCACTCTCTCGAAAGGCGTAAATTAGGGGAAATATGATCGAGGTGTATAAATGGAAAAAAGGAATAAAAAAAGGGGGATGTAAATAGCGTGCTGAAAATTTCCAGCCAAGACAGACTCGCAGCAATGGTTCAAGTTGGAAAAATTTAGATTCAGGAAGAATATAGGAAAGCACTGGTTTGGTAATACAGTTGTGGACGAGTGGAAAAAACCCTCCCGAGTAAAGTTATTCAGGCTAAAACGTTGTGTATTTTTTAAAAATAGGTTAGATAAATAAAATGGTTGGTGTGAGTTGGGCCTGACTAGCTTGTGCTGCTGGTCTGGTGCCGTGCTCCTTCCTTGAGTGGAGGTGACCAGACTGAGTGGGTCATTGGGCTAATCCGGGAGGATGAGGGACATGGACCTGCTCCGCATGGGTCAGTAGGCCTTTTTTACAGTTTTCCTTTTTTCCCTTATGTTCTTACAACTATCACCACTACAAATCTCACTACAAATATCACCACTACAACTATCACCATAAAATAATAATTTAAGTAATATTCGATATACACTATATTACTGTTTTAGTTACTACTTTCAGTTAATAAGTTGAATATAAATAATAAATTTAAAAGAAAAACTTTAGTTTTTCTCTTTTGTAAACCCTTTGGCAGGCTCGTTGAAAAAAATATTCATATAACAATATTACTGTTATAGTTGATTTTATGTCTAGAAGTTGAATACTGGAAATATAAATAGTATAGTTGATATTGGAAAATATTGTTGAATAGTATCAGTGGTGAGCTTCTGGGTATACAAGTGGTGCTTTATAATTATTTTTTTTTCAGCATGGAGCAAAATGATCGTGATGGTCACCATCTCAGCACTTTGCTTTCGTGGGGGCTGCACCTGTCTTTAGTCCAGGTTTATGATTACAAATGGAGAGAAAGAGAATTTCTCAGTCGAGAAGTGGATGCGAGAAAGAAAGGAATCATAGGCACCAGTTAGACCTTTCTCAATATTTGTCTTACAGCGAACAAATAGGAGCCCCCCACACCCATGCCACATGGCCCAACATACCTGTGTTTGGGCCGATGACTGGCATTGTAATCCCTCGAATTCATAAAATAATTTTAACGAATTAAAACATAAGAACATAAGAAAGGAGGATCACTGCAGCAGGCCTGTTGGCCTATACTCGGCAGGTCCTTTTCAATCCAATCCATTACTGCGGGTTCAGTAAAAGAACTTGACGTTGCATATAGTAACAACAAGTACAAGTTACTTGTAATGTTAATTTGTGGTTTACTTTTTATCGCTTTTATCCTGTGGATTCATGATGACCAAGTTACCCAGCTCCTCAGGATGATCTATAGTATTTCCTGAGAAGGTGGAGTGTTTCGCAGTGAGGAGAAAAACCAACAAGCTAAATACACGATACAGGAAGTCTGCCATGACAGGAACGAAGATCATGGCGAGGAGGAAGACCACGACAGGAATGAAGATTATGTCGAGGAAGACACATCGGGGACAAATACTGATGGCGCTATAGTAGATAGTGGTTCAGCATAGTGAAACACCCAGATCACGTCAGAACCACCAGGTATTGAATATATAAAATGGATCCAAAATTTCGATAGTCATTAACAAAGGTTCTACGTCTTGTCTGTCGGTAACTCCACGTAGAAAATAAATATAAACAGTTGTAATGTCTTCGAGTCCCCAGAAGAAATAATTTTGTTATGTGGTCCACTAGTACTCACACTTGGCTCTTCATGGAAAAACATGAGAACTCAAGAATGGGAATTCATGCGGAATCATCACTTTACATTAGAAAATTTCCTTATTAACTTTAAGACTGCGACAAATGGTCGCCGTTCTATGTCGGTTAGTCAAACAGGTTTATGTGCGTGGCTGGATATTAAAATGATGATACATACGTCAGTACTGTAGACCTCGTAGAACCCTGGCTTAATTTTCCACAAAATTCTACATTTTACAATACTGAGACTCGTTCTGTTGAAACTTGCTATGTTCTCGGAATAAAGATTAACGAAGAAAGTGCCTCCATAGCTGTGAAACAAGTGCAAAACATTGTTCAACAGTGTATTGCTTTTATGAATGTTCCCCCGGAAAATTTGGTAAAACTCTCTGAATATCACTTTGAGGCACCGGAAATAAGGAGCAACACCAATGTTACAAGCTCTCCCAGCGACTTGCCCTCTACATCCATAAATAAACCTAACGAACCTAACGGCCTCGTTATTGAACGTTGTGAACATTTTCCTGACAGCCTAATTAATGAGTATAACAAACCTGATCCTGTGGGCCAGGTTAAGAAGAAGAAGAAGAAATGGAGAAAGGTATGACATCAGCTAAAGAGAGTCTTCACTCGCTCAAGCCGTAAGGAAATTGGTTCAACACAAGGTCAAGTAACATACTTTTAAAGGCTTTACGTGCTGGCGACCATTTCTTTCCACAGTAACTATTTATTAATATGAACTGAATGTGTGGAAAATTTCATTTACTTGGATGTATCATTATATACATAACAGTAAATGAACATAGATTTAAATTTTTATTTATCAGTTAGAAAAAGTAGGAATTTGGGACACTTAGGTCGCAAAAAATGTCCCCCTTCGATACCTATACAGTTGCTATGGACCTATTAATTAAATGAAATATTCATCACCAGGAATGCTGGTAAATATATAAATTTTGGACTGTATATTAAAAATAATAAATGGTTATATATATAAAACACAATTACATAACAGAAGGAAAATATTCTTAATATCACTCACCAATTTGACTGGAGATTAATGTGTACAAACTCAGAAAACCTCACTCTAACTAAAATCTATGAAAAATGCTGGCCAGAAAATTACACACAAATCTAGAGAGCTTATCTGAGGTTCCTGGAGTGTCTTGTCCATTGTCTGATATCTCAAGTTAGCAGGAATGCATATCCACCAATTTCCCTCCTATTTGAAAAGGGGTCAGCACAATTTTAACCTCTAGAGCACGAAAAATTCTTCCCATTCACCGTTTTTAATACAAATTCAAAACCAAGATGGCGAGAGTCTCGTCTGCGCAGACGCAGGCTTTCCGTTTTCTATGACATAAATATTATTAAATACAGTATGGCCATCTATTTACATATAAATACTGAATTTCTGGAAAATATATACAGTATTTTCCACACTGCGGCCGGCCGGAGTTCGTTGCTAAACGATTCAAATTACTCCTTCCTTTAGGAGACAATTCCAGCCAGTTCTGGATTGAGTGGCTGTTCTCCTAGTAGGTCTTACTACGATTTCATCTTCCGGCATCACTTGGTCAGCGTTATCTTCCATATCACTCGTGTCACTTTCCCTCAGATTTTCATTTACGTTTGAGTGAACACCTAATTCCAAGGGAATCAATTTATTAATTGTTACCTGGAGTTTACCTGGAGAGAGTTCTGGGGGTCAACGCCCCCGCGGCCCGGTCTGTGACCAGGCCTCCTGGTGGATCAGAGCCTGATCAACCAGACTGTTACTGCTGGCTGCATGCAAACCAACGTACGAGCCACAGCCCGGCTGGTCAGGAACCAACTTTAAGTGCTTGTCCAGTGCCAGCTTGAAGACTGCCAGGGGTCTGTTGATAATCCCCCTTATGTGTGCTGGGAGGCAGTTGAACAGTCTCGGGCCCCTGACACTTATTGTATGGTCTCTTAACGTGCTAGTGACACCCCTGCTTTTCATTGGGGGGATGGTGCATCGTCTGCCAAGTCTTTTGCTTTCGTAGTGAGTGATTTTCGTGTGCAAGTTCGGTACTAGTCCCTCTAGGATTTTCCAGGTGTATATAATCATGTATCTCTCCCTCCTGCGTTCCAGGGAATACAGGTTTAGGAACCTCAAGCGCTCCCAATAATTGAGGTGTTTTATCTCCGTTATGCGCGCCGTGAAAGTTCTCTGTGAAGACGTGTCTCTGCAAAGTACTACACCGGAAGAGAATTAATTTGGAAGAATTCCGTGCAGTGTTAGTGGAGGCAGAAAATCGTATAAATAATAGGCCTTTCTCGTACATGAGTGATACACCTGATGCAGATGTATTAACACCTTCTCACCTAATATGTGGAAGGAAATTGGAAGCTGCCCCTGTCTATAGAGATAATCCGGAAGAAAGTGATGAAGATTACAATGATGCGGCAGTGTTGTGTAATAAATTTAAAATGTTAAATAAAGTAATTGATCACTGGTCTAATGTGTGGCATAAGGAATATCTTCTTACACTACGTGAACACTTTTATGGTGCGACAGAGGCAGTAAATCGACAGAACATTCAACCAGGTGACATTGTGTTAATTGACACTGAACAACATCGAACATTGTGGCCTCTGGGCAAAGTATTGACATTGTATCCAGATGCACAAGGTGTTGTCAGGAATGTCGAAGTGTTGTGTCGTGGCCAGGAAAGTTTACGCACAAGGAAATATGGATCCCAGGTTACAACCTATACAGATGTGACAGAGTGAACAGGCAAAAGGGGGGGGGGGGGTTGGCCTGTACATTGCAGAGCCACTTGTTTGCACAGAACTGCTTAATGCCTCAAATGATGTAGTGGAAGTTTTAGCAGTAAAGGTCGAGAACCAAAACCTAGTCATTGTGGTAGTCTACAAGCCTCCGGATGCAACATCCCAGCAATTCCAGGAACAGCTGTTAAAAATTGACCACTGTCTGGAAAATCTTCCAGCTCCTGCACCCAACATCTTGCTCCTGGGGGATTTCAACTTAAGGCATCTAAAATGGAGGAATATAGCAAATAATATTGTTGCAGTAATAACACCAGGAGGCACCTAAAGTCAGTTCCGGATCAGCCGGGCTGTGGCTCGTACGTTGGTTTGCGTGCAGCCAGCAGCAACAGCCTGGTAGATCAGGCTCTGATCCACCAGGAGGCCTGGTCACAGACCGGGCCGCGGGGGCGTTGACCCCCGGAACTCTCTCCAGGTAAACTCCAGGTAAACTGTGCCTATCAGTCTTTCGTATAGCCCCCCTGCCAAGGGGGGGCTATACTCTAGGAGTAATAAATTTCCAGGTACACCCTCGTTGGGTTAACAGAGATTGAACATCGTTACTATTATTTAATTCTATCAAGTGTTGAGCACCTGCTACAAAATTTGTGGCATTATCCGAAATCATCAACCTCGGACAGGATCTCCTAGTTGCAAATTTTCGAAACAGCTGTATAAACTGTTCTGCAGACAAGTCCTGTGCCACTTCTAAATGAACTGCCCTAGTTGCAGTACAGGTGAACAAACAAACATACACTTTCAGTGGAACACCATTTGACGTACCTGTTAAAATTATTTGACCACTATAGTCTACACCTGTTACATCAAATGGTTTCACTAATTGTACACGCTCCTTTGGCAATGGTGGAGGACCTGGGTACATATAATTCAAAGTTTATTCTCTATAAGGATTACAATGCTGAGTTTACAGAAATTTGGTTATTGTTTGGTTTACATGTAGTAAAATTGTGATTACAGAGTGTACCACTAGAACGCTTAGCATGGCTAGGCATTTCGGGCATACTTAGTTTTATTCTTAATTGTAAAATATTACAAATTATGAGGTAAGTTGGTATTATGGCTAAGTGACTAAATACTAGTTTGTGAGTTTAGCAATGTGAATGCTTTTGTTTTGGCACAGTATATAGTTTCATATTGGAGTATCACAGGATTCATTATTTTAAGACTGAGATTAATATTTCTGTTCTGTTTATGGTCAAATGATGACGAGTGTAAGTGTGAACCACCACGTGGTATTCGTGTAGTTAGTTGAGGGGGTTTGTATCAGGGAGATAAGATGTTTTCTAATGGTAGTTTTGAAGGTGATGAATGTGTCTGCAGTTCTAGAGTTCTCAGGTAGGTATTCCAGATTTTAGGGCCTTTGACATACATTGAATTTTTGTAAAGGTTTAGTCGGACACGGGAATGTCGTAGAGATGTTGTTTCTGGTGTTATGCCTGTGGGTTCTGTCACAACTATCAAGAAAGCGTTTTAGGTCAAGGTTGATATTAGAGTTTATGGCCCTGTAGATATAGATTGCACAGTAGTAAGTGTGGATTTTACTGAACTGGGAGTAAGTTTAGATCTTTGAAGAGTGGGGGGGTGTGCTGCCAGGGATGGGATTTAGTGATTATTCTTACTGCAGCTTTTTGTTGGGTTATTATTGGGTTTAGGTGTGTTGCTGCAGTTGATCCCTAAGCACAAATAGCATAGGTGAGGTTTTGGATAAATAAGTGAGTGGTTATAGTGTGAGAAGGGCATTTTGCGGCACGTAGTATCGTATCTTGGAGAGGATCCCAACCGTTTTGGATACTTTTTTGGCTATATGCTGGATATGGGTGCTGAAATTCAGGTTGTATAGGATCTGGCATCCACACGGCGACATATTACACAAGATTTAATCACCCTTTTTACACTTTGCCGTCCTTGTGGAATCCAGAAAGTTTCCCTAATACAATTTAAGGTATCTTGTACCCCACCATGCATTACATTTTTATGGGCATTTAGAACAATCAAATTTGTTAGATGGTGAGTTTTGGGCAGTAAGATAGGGTGTTTAGCATAATCACCCAATTCAGCATTTTGTAACCTACCTCTGCACCTAATTACACTGTTCTCTAAATACAGCCCCAATTTCTCTATTATAGAACCTTTCACAATTTTTCTTTCCATCATTAATCTCATTTCCATAGATTTCCTCCTGTACCCTCTTTATCCAAAATTCAAGAGGATGTGAAAACTTATATGAAATATTCATCTTGTTTAGAAATTTAAACACCAACTTAGTTACATTGATTAGTTTGGGTAAAGAAAAGTACCTATTTATATCAATGGCTAAGGAAGGACAAACTATTGGAGCGGTGGTCACAGTAATTTCAACAGGAGCAATATACACCTTTTGTACAGGCCAATTAGCTTTATTTACCAACCAGCTCGGTCCTTTAAACCATGATACAGCATTTACAAATTTAGCATAAGGTAAACCTCGAGACAAGAAATCAGCTGGATTCTCCTCACCAGGTATATGATTAAAGGTTAACATATGCTGACCCAAACTATTATACTTCTCTTGCATCTGATTAATTTCAGCGACTCTGTTTTGTATGTACACAATTTTACTGTTTCCACTACGAATCCATTGTAAGGATACCTCATTATCAGACCAAATTACAGTGTCGCTAATATTTATCTCCTGCAACTTATTTCTTATATAATTAGCTAATTTGACACCTACATAAATGGCTGTTAATTCCAACTGAGGTAAGGTACGTGATTTAATTGGAGACACTTTAGCCTTAGACATAACAAGAGAAATAACACTACTATTTGACACAGTAGACCACGACATCCTACTCCACAAACTTGACCATTACGGTATAAGAGGCCATGCGCTTGCATAATTTCAAATCTTACCTTACTAATAGGTATCAGTATGTCCACCATTAAAGACACAGCATCAACAACACAGCCACTTGATACTGGAGTTCCGCAGGAAGCTGTCCTTGGTCCCCTGCTCTTCCTCATAAACATCAATGATCTTCCAAACGTATCTCAACACACTGAACCCCCATTCTCTTTGCTGACGACACGACTTATGTCATCTCTCACCCTAATCTGCCACCCTCAACACCATTGTTAATGAAGAGCTGATCAAAATATCGACTTGGATGACAGCCAATAAACTTACGCTTAACACTGACAAAACCTACTACATTATGTTTTGGTAGCAGAGCAGGAGATGCGCAAATTAACATTAAGATCGACAACACTCTAATTGCCAGGCATACTGAGGGCAAATTCCTAGGCCTATACCTCGACAACAACCTGAACTTCAGCACCCATATCCAACACATAACCAAAAAAGTATCCAAAACGGTTGGGATCCTCTCCAAGATACGATACTACATGCCGCAAACTGCCCTTCTCACACTATACCATTCACTTATATATCCATACCTCACCTATGCTATATGTGCTTGGGGTTCAACTGCAGCAACACACCTAAAGCCAATAATAACCCAACAAAAAGCCGCAGTAAGAATAATCACTAAATCCCATCCCTGGCAACACCCTCCCTCCCCACTCTTCATAGATCTAAACTTACTCCCAGTTCAGTACATCCACACTTACTACTGTGCAATCTACATCTACAGGACCTTAAATATTCCAATATTAACCTTGACCTAAAAGCTTTCTTGATAGTTGCGACAGAACCCACAGGCACAATACCAGACACAAACATCTCTATGACATTCCCCGTGTCCGACTAAACCTTTACAAAAATTCAATGTATGTCAAAGGCCCTAAAATCTGAACACCCTACCTGAAAATTCTAAAACTGCAGACACATTCATCACCTTCAAAACTACCATCAGAAAACATCTTATCTCCCTGATACACCCTGTCAACTAATTACACGAATACCACCTGGTGGTTAACACTTACACTCACTCACCCATTTGACCATAAACAGAAATATCAATCTCAATCTCAAAATAAGAATCTTAACTAGTCATAAGTTGGCCTGTGATACTCCAATACTGAAACTATGTATAGTGCCAAATCAAAAGCATTCACATTGCTAAACTGACAAACTGGAAATTTTAGTCCTTTAGCCAAAATTACCAACTTACCTATAATTTTGTAATTTTTTAAAAACTTAAGTTTTAAATTTTAAAGCCCTCCCCAAAATTTCCTGGGCCCGGGCTAGGTGTTTAGTGGTAACCTGTAATTATTATTTTACAAAAAGAAAAATACAAAAAACCCCAAAATTTGAAAAACTCAGTTTGTAATCCTTAAGAAAATAAACTTTGTTTAAAATTTAAATTTTTGAATAAGCAACTGCTCCATATCCCAATTTTTGAACCCTCACAAAAAATTTTGGAAATACATTTTTCCCATTTGGGTTTGGCCCCCTGGCATGGGGGAAATCAACATTGGAATTTTGGGCAAATCACCAATTAATTCATTCCCCCCTTTAAAAATTTCCCCAGGGAGAATTTTTTCCCAAACCATTTAAATTTTCCCTGCTTCCTCTTATTAAATAAAAGGGGGGACACTAAACCCAGTGGATCAAAACATTTTGGAAAATTCCCGCAAAACCAAAAAATCTCTTTGTTAATTTTTTTGGGAAAACTTTTAATTATTAGGTTTTTTAAAATTAAAAAAATCTCTCCCCAGTATCCCAAGTTTAAAACCCCAAAAAAAAATTTCTACATTTTGGACTTTTATCTCCAGGGTAATCTTTACTTTTTTTTTTGCCTTTAATTTGGAGGGAAATTTCTATTCCAAATTTCCCCCAGAGGCATATTTGGGACTTTGCATTTTTTTTTAGCCTCTTTCCCAAAATCTTAAAAAGTTCCTCTTCAGTTGACGTCACACCCGGAAATTGTCCACAAAAAAAATTTGTTTGCTCATTTCTTTAAATCAATGGACTTTCCCTAGTTTAAGGTGTCATTTATCCGCTTGAAGTAGGAAAAGGGGGGGGATGTAGCACCAAAAAAATACGCTCCTAAAAAAAAAGGTTTTTTAGAGGGCTAAATGGGGCAAATTGGATCCAGGCCATAAAAAAGCGGGTACAATCCCCGGGCCCTCTTTTAAAAACCCCCTCTTAGGGAAAACTTTACTTATTTCAGCTGTAAAGGGATAATTCTTTACTTGAAATTTAATACCCCAAATTTTTCCCGTCAACGAGGGGCTGTCTCAAACAGTCTTTAAACTAGGTCTTTTTTGTTATCCTGGACTACAATTAAAACACAACCTAAAAGGGTGGTCTTAAAAACCCCTTTCTTCACCCCGTGAGTGGCAATAGTGACCAAAAAATTTTGGTTTGCTCAGGAGGTCCCCTCTTCTAAAAATTTTTTTAATTAATGCTCGAAATTTAAAATATTATAGGCTTAAAATTCTGGTGTCTTACTCAATTTTTAGCTGAGCCTTTAACTGCCATATGCCATTTGTAATTAGTGGGCAATTCTGGATGGTTCAGTCTCCACGGAAGTCGCACCCAGTATTCCCCCGATTCAAATTTTAATCTCTAGGTATTGCCCCTGAGTAAAAGAATCGTCTGGACTTTCTTTTTTAAATTTTATTCAATGTGCTAATTCCCACAATTTAGCCGGGCTCAACACCATTCTCTAGGAAAAATTTATACTGGGGCCCGTTTAGGGGTTAAGAAACATTTTGGTATTTGTAGTTTCCTCTAGTCTGAATTTTATTACGGGGAAATCCTCCCATACATTACATGGCCTCCTGCAGTCTTAAAAAAAGGGTGAACCAATTTCTTTACCATCCCTTTAAAAAGGGGGAAAATAGTCACTACCTATCAAAATTTTTTGGGGTACAAAAACATACTTCCCCCCCAATTTCTAATTTACTTTTAAAACTTTCTTAGTTTCAACCCATTAAAATTTTTATCGGAAGCATTACAATTACTGCAAAACCTTTTTTCCTTTCCCCCACCTACATTTTAAAAAAACAGGTCATACAATTAGCTCTTTTATCTGGAGAAAACCAGATAATTTTAAATTGTGGGATCCCCCATCTTATTTTTATCCATCAAGAATTTACTTTTAAAATAAAAGTACGCTGGGTTCCCCGGCCCAAATAATGCATTTACATTTTTTGATTTATCCCTTTTATCAAAATTTTTTACCTGTCACAGGTAAGGTCTTCAGCAAAACCACATTTTTAACATTAGCAGCTTTTTTTATTTTATATGTTTGTGTCAGATTGTCAACTTATCTTTATTTCAACATTAACATATAGACCCTTACACATGACTAAGGGTGTCTTCTTGTGCATTGATAACGTTGTTTAATTTGGCATGACAATCCTTTACTTTGTGTTCCCAAATCCTGATCTCTGTCAAGTTCCCCCAATCTTTAAACTTTATCATTCCATAAATTTATCTTTGCAATTTTGAAAAATGAGCCCCTTACAAAGGACAATTCCCCTTTCTTTAGGGTTTTTCTTATTAAACGGGCTACTTTAGGAGAGTACTTTTTTCTTACCTTGTGGAGAATCATTTTTTTGATTCCCGCTCTTGATATGCCTATTAACTCCTTTTAGGAAATGAATTTTGATTTATTAAACTTAGGATATTTTTCCCTTTGTGAAAATTTGGCAGATACCTCGAGTTTTCATGTGTTGCATCTTTAAAATGAGTTGTTTGGTGGCTGCAACTGAAAAATTTAATTTTTTAGACTAGTTTATTTCCCCCAGCCAAAAAAAACCCTTATGATATTTGTTTGAGATCCATTTAAATGTTTTAAGCTTAATTTTTTTGAAAAATGGCACTCAATAACCGTCTGATTCCTTCAATTATTTTTTATTTAAAATTTTTGGGGTGCTTCCCGTTTAAAATCTAAATGTTGTAAAACTTTTTAAGTGTGTTTGGATTTTAAAATTAAAATGATATTTTATGGGTCCAACCCACTTTGTTTATATTTTCCCCAAGGACTTTCAACAAGTCAATGTTTCCCTTTTAGAGTCATCTACATTGGGAAAGGCTTTTATGAGTATTGAGCACTCCCCTTACCCGTCCTTTGAGGTCAAATAATTTAGTTAACAGGGAAAGGGCCCCCCCCTGTCTCACGTGCTTTAAAATTGACCCAAAATTCCTCCCAAATTTTTACCAGGATTAAATACAGGTAAAAAAGTTTGGGGGGTTTTGGGAAAGACATATTTTGTTGGGGCGACGATTAACTGCCCCGGTTTACACATTTTAATTTATTCAAGGATGACTTTACAAAAAGAAACTTTTTCTTATTCATAAAAGTTAATCATGAGATTATTCAGTCCTTACAAGTTTACTAACAAATTCCTTATTTTGTTGTAATATAATTTGTATAAATCATTCATTACCTAAAGCATTAAATACAATTTTAAATCATCAGTATTCACAGTTTTTTGTTCATTAATTAAACATTATTTTTATCCTCGTTACAAACCCTTTTTAGCTTTCAGAGATGCTTTTTTTTGTCTATATTCCACAGGTTTGTTTCATATTTTTCCCCTTTTCACATGATGCAATGTATTAAATTAATTAATTAAACATGTTTCAACTCCAACATGACACAACCTACCTTTGAATAATCCCAGTATTGAGCTCAGCAATTACAGTAAGGGAAAAAAATTAAAATTTAATGTACATTAAAGCAAAACCCTTTGCCGCCTTGCTTATCAAAAAATTAAAATTTTACAATTAAAAATCCTTTCCAAATTTGGCTAGCCAAAATTTTTATGCACAAAATTTAAACTTTAGACAATTTTCTTTAATTACCATAAAAGATAAAATCTTGGCCAGAATTTTCTTATCAAATTTTAAAATTATCAAAAACATTAATATAAAACTAGCCACTTTTGGGTTTGCAAAAATTATTAACACTTAAAATTTAAAGTCATTGTTTTAAATTCACATACATTTTACACATTAATAAATCTTTAGCCACACTTGACTTACCAAAATTAAAATTTTAATAATATAATCCCACACATTAAGTAACTTTGTGAACTTTAAATCCACCTCCTTCTGTTTTTCAATATAAATTTTTAGTAATTAACTAATTAATGACTTCATAATTACGTCGGTTCAAGAAGGAACCGGGGAAAATTAAAAGTGGAAAAAATTTCTTTACTTTAAAGTAATTTTAT
>NW_026467037.1:0-12801 GCF_026875155.1 Cherax quadricarinatus
TTTCTGTCCTATGTTTTGCATCCAGAGAGCTTGTAGCAGCGATTCTCCCTGAACATCTTAGGGACAAGATTGGAGTCCAGGACCAAAAATTCATTGACGGAGCAATGATCTGGGATAATCTAACGGGCTCTGAAACCAGACCTGCCCCCCCCAATAGTGGAAAATATTGCCTCAACAATGCTTCAGAGTGTGTCAGGGAAGGATAGAGCCCGCCTCCTGGCAGTGAGAGCCCCTCATGCTGGGGACTTTCTGTTGGCTGTTCCCAACTCCAGCCTTGGCACACGTCTCGACCCACAGACCATCCGCATCGGTGTTGCCCTTCGACTTGCCGCCCCTATTCTCGCCGAACACAGGTGTATTTGTGGCAGTGAAGCAGCAGACCGATTCGGGTACCATGGTCTTGTGTGCCGTAAATCCGAGGGAAAGATTGCAAGACATGAGGAAGTTAATAACATTATCAAGAGGAGCCTCACAACAGCTGGATGCCCAGCAGTAAGGGAGCCACCCCAACTATGCAGATCTGATGGCAGCCAGAAGCGTCCAGATGGTATCACCCTTCAAGCCTGGACAGATGGGAAGCAGGTGGTGGTGGACTATACATGTGCATCTACCTTGGCTGATACCTATCTCCAATACACCAGGAAGAAGGAGGGGCAGGCTGCCAGCTTCCAGGAGTCCCAAAAATCTAGAAAATATGGAGAACTTGCCCATCATTATATGTTTGTTCCCATAGGCTCAGAGACCCTTGGCTCATGGGGAAAGAGTGCATCTAAATTCCTTAAGGAGCTGGGAAAAAGACTCACAGGGTAACTAGGGATCACAGGGCAGCTATTTTCTGTTTCCAGCAGCTCAGTGCGGCTGTTCAAAGGGTAATGCCTGCTGTATTTTGGGCACACGCCCCAGCTCTGAGGAGCTGGATGAGATTTTCGCCTTATAATCGGTGATACACACGTAACAACATGTACCGTATATGCCACCTTTATATCAACAAAGTATCTCTTAAATCTTCTGTACCATATTACATGTTATATATATATATATATATATATATATATATATATATATATATATATATATATATATATATATATATATATATATATATATATATATATATATATATATATTTACGATGTCTGTCATTAATAAATCTTCGTTCCACATTTTTTTGGGTATATATCCTCTAAAATTCTTAAAAAATAAACAACCCTGTTGATTTTTTGGGGTAATTTATTACCGTACGATTTATTTTAGTTGTATTACAATATAAAATATATTTCAACAGTTCTTTGCCCTGTTGCACGTACAATTCCGCAGCCCCTCACACTGGAATTGTGTTCCACTTGTTTTTTTTTTTTGGTTGTAGCGTGGTGTGTGTGTTTTGTATTGTGTATGTGGAAGGTGGAGTTTGATAGAACTGTTGAGAGAGTGGCCCTGCTGGCTCCAGGTTGTTGCTACTTGGCTAATATTGACACTGTTTGACAGGTCCTAGGTGTGTGTGAGGGGAGGGACCCCCTGATTTGTATATCCCCTCACCCCATCCTTCGCCTCCCCGCTTCCTTTCCCCATCTCCCCTCCTCTCCTCTCGTCTTCTCTCCTCTCCTCTCCTCTTCTCTCCTTCCTCACCATTTTTATACCGGGGATTTCAGCCCCCATCTATCGCCCCAATTTTCTCAGTTCTTGCCCACTTTCCCATCTCTTTCCAAAAATCCAACCTTCCCCCAACTATTAACTTTTCCCCCACACTTTTAAGCTTCCACCCCACTTCCCCCAGCTTTTAACTGCCCCCGGGCCATACAAAAACGTGGTACCCATTCCTTTTAAACCCACCATGCATAAGTGCTACCCCATTCAATAGGCACCTTCTGAACTATACCCACACAGTAACACTTACTGAACAGCTACCCACACGTGGACACCTATGAACGTGGCCTCCACAAATGATACGGGCGAAAAAAATCTCTCCCACCTTCCCTTAAACTTTGTTAAAAGGGACTTTCCTGGGGAGAGGCAGAATGGTGCGGAAAAATTTTAGTCACTCAAAGAAAGCATTTCCTCTCGAAGGACTTGAGTGCGTCCACTTTTTGTGGGGATCTTTTTGTTTACACCTTGAGGGGTCCATTTTTGGGGGGATCATTTTTTTCACTACGGGCCCATTGTTTCACGTGGGGATCATTGTTTCCTCTGGGGATCATTGTTTCCTGTAGGATCATTTTTTCCACTGTATGGATCATTGTTTCACTGAAGGGATCATTGTTTCACTCTAGGGAAAATTTGTTTCACGTAGTACATTGTTTCACGTGGGACATTGTTTCACTGAAAGGGATCATTTTTTCACTGTAGGGGATCATTTTTTCACGTATGGATCATTGTTTCACTGTTAAATCATTGTTTCACTGTATGGTCATTGTTTCACGTATGGACATTGTTTAAAACTGTTGGATCTTTGTTTTACTCTAGGGATCTTTGTTTCTTCTGGGGATCATTGTTTCACTGTAGATCATTGTTTCACTGTAAACATTTTTTCACTGTTGGTAAATTTTTTCCCCATTTTGGGGTAATTGTTTCACTGTAGAGATCATTGTTTCACGTAGGATCATTGTTTCACCTGGGGAAATTGTTTCACGTAGGATCATTGTTTCACTGAAGGGGTCATTTTTTCACCTAGGATAATTGTTTCACTCTAGAGATATTGTTTCATCTAGGGATAATTGTTTCACCTGAATCATTGTTTCACCTGGGGAAAAATTTTTTTCACCAGAGATCATTGTTTCACTCTAGGGATAATTGTTTCACTCTAGAGACATTTTTTCACTCTGGGATCGTTGTTCACTCTAGGGATCATTTTTTCACTTTGGGGAATGATTGTTAAACTTTGGTTTTTTTGTTTCACTCTGGGGATCATTGTTTCATTTGGGGGATCATTTTTTCACTCTAGGGATCCTTTTTTCACTCTGGGGGATCATTGTTTCACTCTGGGGGATAATTTTTTTCACCAGGGATCATTGTTTCCTCTGGGGATCATTTTTTCCACCTGGGGCGTTGTTTCACTCTAGGGATCTTTTTTCACTCTGGGGATCATTGTTTCACTCTGGGATGTTTTTTCCTCTGGGATAGTTTCACTTGGGGATCATTGTTTCACTCTAGGGATCATTTTTCACTCTAGGGATCATTTTTTTCACTCTAGGGGATCATTTTTCACTCAGGGATCATTTTTTCACTCTGGGGGATCTTTTGTTTCACTCTAGGGATCATTGTTTCACTCTAGGGCGTTGTTTCACTCAGGGATCATTGTTTCCTCTGGGAATCGTTTTTTTCCTCTAGGACTTTTGTTTCCTCTGGGGATCATTGTTTCACTTTTGTCTTGTTTCACTCTAGGTCATTGTTTCATCAGGGGATCATTGTTTCACTCTGGGGATCATTTTTTTCATCTGGGGATCATTTTTTACTCTAGGGACGTTTTTTCACCTGGGGACATTTTTTCACTTAGGATATTGTTTCACTCGGGGTCATTTTTTCACTCTAGGGATCATTTTTCCTTAGGGATCATTTTTCATCTAGGGGACTTTGTTTCACACACTTAAGCAAAAAGATTTCAGAGAATAACTTGGGGGAGAATGTGAAATTTTTTCTCGGTCAGTCAAATTTTTTTAATAAATACTTAAAAAAAACAGCCGGGTGTCTGTTTTTTAACAAAAAAATGAAGAGAAAGGGGAAAAAAAAGGGGCAATTTTGATAAGTGATTGAAAAGGTTGTTGTCAACGTGTTATTCAGAGTTTAGTTCTTTTAAAAACGAAACTTTGGAGAGGAAGTACCACGTAAGTACGGGGAAAACGGGGGAGAGGGACGAGGACTGCGATTGATAATTCTCAGCCCAGTGATGTTAAAATTCACAGTGACACTGCTGTTTCAAAACAGGGGACCATCACTCACACTTCACTGCGTGTTGGGGTCACTTTTACCCCCATGGAAGAGTGAACACTTAGCAGCAATGGGAATCTTTATTCAGGAAACGTTCCCATACAGGGGCTATCATCCAATACAAAAGGAAGGCGTAAGGAAGGGGGATATGGGGTAACACCCCCTCCCCTGGAGTCGATGTGTTCATCCTCAATTTGTAGAATTATAAAAATTTTCTACAAGTATATTGCAGGTTTAAAAATGAGAAATTTATTTTTACGTATTGCGGGGTTCAAACTATTTTTTAACACGGTGACCCTCAAGATTGTAATTATCGATTTCTTTGGCATCTGATATTGGGTAGTTCTTTTTAAGCACGAATCGGTTTATTAGGGTATTTATAAGGAGACTTTTTGCCCCCCGGGGGGGGGTTTTATCAACGGGAAGAGAGGAAGGAGAAAAAAAAAATTTTTTTTGGAAAAAATACCTCCTTCACGGTATTCGCACTTTGTGTTTTTTCAGTTCTCTAAACGGGATATATAAAACCAGGATATATTTATATACGGGATATTAAAAACAGGATAAATACAGAAGGTGAATGTTTTTCTTTGGATATACATTAAAATTTATTTAATTTTTCCTATTTTTGGGTTTGAGAAATTTTTGACGGGGGGACATAGATACATTACCCTTTAAATTAACCAACCACCCTCTGCACGGGGATTGATAAAGTCCTAGGGTGGGCAAAACGTCTCATTAATAAATACCAAATTGTCTTACATGGTCGCCCATGTGAATCTCATTGTAACCCACGAACGTTCAATGTTTTATTTATTTTATTAAGTAATTTTTTAGCCCCTTTTGGGTACCTCAATAACTACCATTATGGAAGTGTGTGGTGTGGTGGTGTGGTGTGTGGTTTGTGTATGTGGGGAGGTGTGTTTGGGTTTGTGTGTGTGTGTGTTCTCACCTTTTTGTACCACCTATTTTTGGGTTTCAGGGGTCGGGTCCAAACCCTGGCCCCGCCCCTTCACCCCGGGTACTAGGCCCCCCTCTCTCCCCGCTCCATGAGCTTTATCAAACCTCGTCTTAAAAATTGGGGAGGGGTTTCCGCCTCCACTACGCATTTTCTGGCTTGTGTGTGCGTTCGTGTGTGTTCGTACTCTTGGTGGGTTTAAAACCCCGTTGCCCTCATTCCCCGTCTAATCTTTATTAATACATAATTCCATACCACAAGCCCCTAATCCAGGCAAGCTTCATTTTACACAGCCGACCAACGACCGTACAAAGGCTGATTTTCCTAGATTTGTAGCCCACGGGGTCTGATGTTGACATACGTGTGTGGGTACGAGACCTCACATTATCCGGTTAAAAATTAAGCACCTCGTCGCTTTGGGGTTTAAACAAGGTCGGATATATTAAATAAATTTTTTCACGTAAGGAAAGGCGCCAAAAAAAAAAAAAAAAAAACCAAAGGTCATAACACCGGACCCAAAATAATATCTTAGTACTGATAATATAACCCTTTAAAACCCCCTATTTTTGCTCGCGGGGGTGAGTTATCATTGGACCCACTCCTACTATTTTTCACCCACTTTGGATTTCAGGCGTCAAGGGCTCGCCCCATGCCCGTTAATTAAAACTGCGTATGGTTTTTCCTCCGTCCCCTTAAATATTCGTTTTCCCCTTACGATCTAAATTTTAAAAAAAATTTTTTCTTCGCCTCCCTGTTATTCATTCCTCGTCTTTTGTGCTAAGGAGCCCTTTTGCTCTTGGGATCCTACCCATTTCTTCAAATTTAAAAATTTTTAAAAAGATTTTCCTTTCATTTGGTTAAAACCGGCTTAAAGTCTGGCCTAAAAATCTGCTTACTCCCAATTTTTCCTTAACCCTTCTGTCCCCCAAGTCTTCCCTTTATCCTTAATACTGATACTTTTAACTTTCCTCCCTTTTTTTCCCACTTATACTTACCGTTTAACTTTACACTTATCTTCCCCCCTTACTTGCCACTTATCCTCACCATTACCCACCAGCCTGGAAATTTCTGCATCATTCGTGATCTTGGGGTTTTTTTTAAATGTTTTAACACATTTGTCGATTCGGTTTGTCATACAATTGGTTAGTTTGCGCACGGTTTTTGACCTAGTTTTGTCGCCATGTGTTTTTAATGCATATATGTAAATTATGTAAATATATAAACTTCATTTAATGTTTTTAGGTAAACAAATGCAACAGTTAGGTTCTTTTTTTGAACTTTCGCCTACAAGTAGGGTTCTTCAGTCGGTACAGAAAAAATTTATAGAAGCAGAAAGACTTGAAGACGATGTAATAGTCCATACCCTTAAAGTTTTGGTGGTCATCCCTCAGTCTGGAGAAATCATTTTTCCATAATTTTAAACAATTAGTAGAAACATATTTTTCATACTATGGAACAATTATTTCTCCAGAATGAGGGACTGACCACCTCAAAAATTTAAGGGTAGGACGATTACATCGTCTTCAAATCCTTCTCTTCACAACTTTTTCTGTACTCGATGAAAAGCCTACTGTGTAGGCGAAACTTTAAATAAAGATACCTAACGTTCATATTTGTCTTACCTAAAAACCTTCGGTATTTTTTACCATTTTAATGTTCACTTCATTTTATCTAACTAAGCGACGGAAAGACCCCGACCAACCCGGGGTTTTTTCAACCAGGTCAGGTATTAAAAACCAGGGCCAGGAAGTTTTTAAAGGGAGGTTTGGTATTCAACCAGTCTGATTTACAACCATTTCAGGTACTTACAACCCGATCATACCCACAACCAGGCCAAAAAAAATTTTTCAGCCGGGGTTTAGTACTTTAAACCGATCAAGTGCTTACACCCAGGGCTGTATTTACAACTAGGTCAAGTTTTCAACAAGGCTAGGTACTTAACCCCTGTTTATTTTTTTTTTATTATCACACTACCGATTCCCACCAAGGCAGGGTGGCCCAAAAAGAAAAAATTTCACCCCTCATTCACCCATCACTGTCCCTTTCCCAAAAAGGGGGGGTTTTCAATACAGTTTTTAAAATGCAAAATTAACACCCCCCTTCAGATGCAGGCACGTACTTTCCCCTCCCAGGACTCAATCCGGCCTGCCGGTTTCCCCAACCCCTTTATGTTCATGAACATGGAAAAAAGGAACAGACCTGCATTGTTCAAATTGTACAAGATCAACAAAACTTTTCACTTAGGAAAGACCACATTTATCGTTGCTGGAAACTCATAAATAAACTTTTGAAAAGGGATTATTTAGCAAATGGGAATTAAAGTAAAAAAGGGTTTATTTACTCTTATGAAAAGGCGGATAAAAAGTTGGCAGACTTTTTCCATTTAGAGGCTTTGGGGAAAAAGTAAGCATTTCCAAGTTTGTGTGCGTTTGTTTAAATTTTTTAAAATTGTCCAAAAGTTATACAAGAAAATTTTTTGTACGTCTAAACGCGTCAGAGCAATTTTACAAACACCCAAAATCCAGAGGAACGTCGTTCGTCCCAAAAGTGAGCCACGTCAAAAAAACAGAGGGGTGGAAAAGCATAAATGCGCAGAAAAAATTAGAGATTTGAGAGGGAAATTTTGCCAACGTTTCGCCCTCCGACCATTATCAAGTCACGAAGGATGGAATAACGTGATAATTGTGAATAAGGGTGGGATTGGGGGTGTTGGAAGAGGGTTTTCAGGGAAGAGAAAAAAAAAAAGAAAAGTTGTAAATCTCACTTGAGACACAGCAGTCAAACAAAAACCTTGAGCCTGAGGGTCATAACAAAAACCCTCAACCCTGAGGGTCTTAACAAATACCTGGGGCGCCTGAGGATCGTAAACAAACCCTGCGAGCTGGAGATGTTAAAAAAAAACACCTGGGGGTCTAAGAATCATAAAACATGGGAAAACTGAGAATCAAACAAAAACTGCTAGCCTGAGGGTCGTAAAAAAATACCTGCGAGCCCCACGCAGAAAACGACCCCTTCCACAAACCTTTTTGGGAAAATTTTTCGTTGTTTTATTTTGTTCCCCGTTTATCCCACGAATTCTTTAACTCAGCCGCCCGGGTCTGGCAGGTCACTGCTTTATCCCGGGAATTAAAACCAAATAAACACGTTTGGGTTTTTTTAGAAAGAGTAAAAAAGGCGTACAGGGATTACATTCCAATAAACCACATTCGTCAGTGCAGAAATAGCACGATTTTTTTTTGGGGCTGAGTTTTTCTAATCTAGTGATGGTTTGTGATTAGATGAAATTGTTCCATTTTTTTTCTGTACAGATGAATGTGAGTTATTCATATGGCTTATTTAAATAAAGTCAGATGTTATTTTAATTGTATTTAAGTTTAGGCAAAATATATTTTTTATTAGAGTTGTTAATTAAAATGTACGGGGGGAAAATGTGTTGTGTGAGTCGTGCGAGAAGGATATAAACCCCTGTCGCCGGAACGGTTCACAAAATCCTACCTTTCAGAGAGTAAACGTCAGGCGATGTTTTTGGGGTTTATCTCCCGTTCATGACCATTATCAGTTCACAAATGAAAACTAAGGTAGAAACAGGTGAGAGAAGTGTGACAGATCGTCATTCCTGTCCAACTTGTGGTGTGTCAAAAGGACGGGAGAGGGTGGTAAAGCGATGCTTCAGTGAGTCATCTGTATGATTGGCGTGGCTCAGTAAAGATGCAAACGGAATGGATGATGGTGAATGTGGTTCTTTTCCGAGGCTGTGGGTCCCCAAAATTTGTGCTAGAACCACAACACCACAAAAAAAAAACTACACACACACACACACACACACACACCCCACACACAAAACACACACACACACATACATAGCTTCAAGCAGAGGCTCAAATAAACTAATGGAAAGAGAGAGTGGACATAGTAGGACCACCGAAAGGCGGGGCCAGGAGCTGTAACTCAATCCCAGCAACCACAACTAGGTGAGTACACACACACACACACACACACACACACTTAATTATGAACCAGGCAGAGACAGCGAATCGACAGACTAATTAACCAGAAAATTGATCCCCAGTAGTGGTAACCAGATGTTTACCAGTGTTCTCATCAGCACCCTCGCTCAGTTTAAGTTAAGCACCTGACCACTGCAACCTTAAGTAAGGCTGCCACCTGAATGAGTCTTGTACCTAAGTGAGGCTGGCACCTAAGTGAGCTGGCACCTAAGTGAGGCTGGCACCTAAGTGAAGCTGGCACCTAAGTGAGTCTGGTACCTAAGTGAGGTTGGCACCTAAGTAAGGCTGGTGCCTAAGTGAGGGTGGCACCTAAGTGAGGCTGGCACCTAAGTGAGGCTGGCACCTAAGTGAGGTTGGAACCTAAGGCTGCCACCTAAGTGAGGCTGGCACCTAAGTGAAGCTGGCACCTAAGTGAGGCTGGCACCTAAGTGAGGCTGGCACTCAAGTGCCTCGTCATTCCCAGGAGAGATGGAAGTGACTGGTGGGAAATTTATATTTTACTCTTTTCCTGTGTTATTCTCTGAATTTATATTTCTTTTGTGAGAGTTCAGCGTTGCTGTCTTGGCCAGCACAGTACACCTTTCAGTAGCTTCCTGTAACGTGTAGCTTTCTTGTAGCTTTCGTGTTGCTTTCTGTAAATTCTTGTGGTGTTCTCGTAGCTTTCTTGTAGCTTTCTTGTAGCTTTCTTGTAGTTTTATTGTAGCTTTCTTGTAGCTTTCTTGTAGCTTTCTTGTAGCTTTCTTATAGCTTTCTTGTAGCTTTCTCATAGTCTGTTTACAAGGCAAATATCGCGCAGGTTGGCAGTTAATTCCGGTAGATTTTGCAAACCAAACCGTATTATGCAAGTTATGCCCTGAACGAGTGTCTCTAGCAGAGCGAGACTTATCATATGTCTCGACAAGGGCGATACTTAGCAAATGTTTCGACCAGGGCGAGAAGAACAAATGTCTTCGCCTGAGGAGTAAGTGTTGAGGTTGCTAGTAATTGCGTCGTCTTGCTTGAGGAAGGGGGTTGTTTTACATTGTCTTGGCTCCTCGGTCGACATTTCAACAGAAATAATACTGGTACCTGCCCCAGTTGGTGGTGGTGGTGGTGGTGGTGGTGGTGGTGGTGGTGGTGGTGGTGGTGACGATGGTGGTAATGGTGGTGCTAGTAACTCTGCTGGTGTTACTACTAGCCCTGCTGATGCTACTGTTAGTGCTACTGTTGCTACTATTAGCCCTGTGCCAATATTTCAGAATCTTGGATTGGCAGAGAAAACGCTTCTACATCTCCAATCTTTGCCCAACCTATTGTCATGACCTACTTCCACTAGTGAGCTCCGCCCACCTGTGACGGCACCTCCAACTGCGTCACCTCACCTGTCTCCAGTACATAAGTCTCCATCCTCGTGCTTCAAGGTTACTTAAGTAAAGAGACTACCCCCCCCCCCACCTCTTTAAATTACCTTTTCACGTCATCCACCGTTTAAACTAGTACTGGATAGATAAAACAACTGCTTCGCGAAACGTCTTAACCATCAATAATAATAATAATAATAATAATAATAATAATAATAATAATAATAATAATAATAATAATAATAAAATAACAGTAATAATAATAATAATAATAATAATAATAATAATAATAATAATAATAATAATAATAATGCACCGATCGATTACAGTAAATCACCGCGCGTCTGGCTTCTTGGAGATGTAATCGATATCCAGCAGGTATCCCTCTCATCCCCAACAGTTCCCGTATACCAGTACTCCCTTTACTGTTACCCCTCCACCAGTCCCCACCACCAGTTTGGCCTCCAACAGTGCCCCCTCCAACAGTACCCCTTCCAACAGTGCCCTCTACAACAGTACCCCGTCCACCAGTACCCCTTCCCTCAGTACCCCCTCCAACAGTACCCCCTCCGACAGTACCCTCTCCAACAGTACCCCCTCCGACAGTACCCCCTCCAACAGTACCCCCTCCGACAGTACCCCTCCAACAGTACCCCCCTCCAACAGTACCCCCTCCGACAGTACCCCCTCCGACAGTACCCCCTCCGACAGTACCCCTTCGACAGTACCCCTCCTACAGTACCCCCTCCAACAGTACCCCCTCCGACAGTACCCCCCCAACAGTACCACCCTCCAACAGTACCCCCTCCGACAGTACCCCCTCGACAGTACCCCCTCCGACAGTACCCCTCCGACAGTACCCCCTCCACCAGTAACCCCCTCCACCAGTACCCCCCTCACCAGTACCCCCTCCACCAGTACCCCCTCCGGTACCTCCGCAGTACCCCCTCCGACAGTACCCCCTCCGACAGTACCCCCTCGACAGTACCCCCTCGCAACCCCTCCAACAGTACCCCCTCCACTCCCCCCTCCACAGTACCCCCTCCAACAGTACCCCTCCGACAGTACCCCTCACATACCCTCCAACAGTACCCCTCCACCAGTACCCCCTCACCAGTACCCCCCTCCCACAATATCCCCTCCACCAGTACTACCCCCTCCAACAGTACCCCCTCCACCAGTACCCCCTCCCCAGTACCCTTCGAAGTACCCCCTCCGACAGTACTAACATACCCCCTCCACAGTACCCCCTCCACAGTACCCCCTCCACCAGTACCCCTCCACAGTACCCCCTCCAACAGTACCCTCCCTCCATCACCAGTACCCCCTCCACACAGTACCCCTCCACCAGTACCCTCCACCAACCCCTCCACCAGTATCCCCTCCACCAGTACCCCTCCACCAGTACCCCCCTCCACCAGTACCCCTCACCAGTACCCCCTCCACACAGTATCTCCCCTCCACCAGTACCCCCCTCCACCAGTACCCCTCACCAGTACCCCTCCGACAGTACCCTCGCATACCTGACCAGTACCCTCCGACATACCCTCCACCAGTACCCCTCCACCAGTACCCTCCACCAGTACCCCTCCACCAGTACCCTCTCGACCAGTACCCCTCCGACAGTACCCCTACAGTACCCTCCACCAGTACCCCTCCACAGTACCCCCTCCACCAGTACCCCTCCACAGTACCCCTCCGACAGTACCCCTCCGACAGTACCCCTCCACCAGTACCCTCCACCAGTACCTCTCCAGTACCCCCCACCAGTACCCCTCCGACAGTACCCCTCCGACAGTACCCCTCCGACAGTACCCCCTCCACCAGTACCCCTCCACCAGTACCCCCTCCACCAGTACCCCTCCACCAGTACCCCTCCGACAGTACCCCTCCGACAGTACCCCTCCGACAGTACCCCTCCACAGTACTCCTCCACCAGTACCCCCTCCACCGTACCCCTCCACCAGTACCCCTCCACCAGTACCCCTCCGACAGTACCCCTCCGACAGTACCCCTCCGACAGTACCCTCCGCAGTACCATCTGTCTTCTGAATCTTTGTGTGAATTATCAAATCTGCTTCCATAACACACATCTGTATTTCATTGTACATAATCAAAAAGATGATGAATTGACACCTTATACCTTGAGGTACCTATATATATACGTGTCGCCCACCACTGTACTTACTCACTACAAGTTTCCATATGTATGATAAAGCCACTCCTTACTACTGCTGCACTACTACTACTGCTGACTACTACTACTACACTACTACTGCTATACTACTACTACTATACTACTACTACTACTATTTACGTGAATTAATATAATCTTGCTTCTGATAACTACATCGTATCATTGCTACATAAATACCAAAAAATGTGAATTAGACACTTTATAACTGGGTCCCATATTTTACAGGTCGCCAAAAACTTCTATACCAACAACTACAACGTATTTTAAAACCCACTACTTACTACTCTGCTACTACTATAACTGCTTATATACTTACTACTACTACTGTACTACTTTACTACTACTCTACTATAACTAATTTTCTTTAATCTTAATAAAAAA